>CM056049.1:14866921-14874421 GCA_029574335.1 Rana kukunoris
TAATTATTTATTGAAGTTGGGGAGGGGGGGTGGGGTGGAGTTTCGGGTTTACAGAGGGAAGTAGTGTATAAGAACGTGGAGATAAGAGAGTTAAATCAGGTAGATTTTATATAGTTTAACAAATATTTATATCATTAATTTATAACTGTCGATTTATTATGTATCCAGTAGATATGCCTGTATGCATGGGTAAATATTGCCCGAACAGCACTGGAAAAGATGTTAAAGGGAATACAATCAGTTATTTTACATTTCCTAAGCAAGATGAGCGCATAAAACTTTGGTTAGAAAATGCAGGGATGGAGCCAGGAATGGTTGAGGAGTATGTACCCATAATCAAAAATGACTTGCGCTCAGACAACTATCGATTATGTTCTGCCCACTTCGAAGCTCAAGAAATCACAATGCGTGGAACGCAAAGAAGACTCCGCCCGGAAGCGGTACCTACCATCTTTACTGATGTTGCTACACCGACAATTACCGGAAAGAAGTGGCTGAACAAGCTCAAAAAATTATGGACAAGAGAAGGAATGAGGGCCATTAGCAATACAACTGACATGGAAGCACAAAGTTGTTCATGTAGTTGTCATCTTTCCAGTCATTTAGAAAATGTTTTACACATGGAAGTCAGCACTCAAACTACCCAAAATACTGCAGATTTTATTCCCTCTGAACCATGTTATTCCACCATTGCCAGCCCACGCGCTATGGGATTAGATCACGCATATTCCAGTAAAGATGAATGTCCTATGTCGCCAACCGTAATGTCTACGCCGGTGACTCATGCGATGTTCCCTGCAGTTCAACATCTCATTGATATTTCTCCCTCCACGTCAACCGCTTCACCCCCTTCAAAAAGACCGAGGAGAACTCAGACACTTTTCCATACATATCTGGAATCACCCGAAATTACAAGTAAAAGAAGATTAAGCTATGAGCATGACCCAAGTTTTCATGAATCGGACTGTGAAACTACACTGGAAAACGATCTAAGTTTTTGTGATAGTATAGATGAGGTTGAAATTGAAATTAGGGAAACAATACAACCAGTAAAAACACCCTTAGGTTTGGTTAAAGAAAAAAAATTTCTCGTCTTTGACAGCTGTTTAGACACACTCCTCTATAAAATGCCTTGCCCTGAGCCGGGTTGCTTTTGCAAAATCAAACATTTGAAAAAACAAAGCATAGGTACCATGCTAACCGTGTTCTCCACCTGTTCCGACATGCATCATTTAAAACTGTGGGACAGTCAGCCAAAAATTAAAAATTACTGTGCTGGTAATATAATGCTTGCAGGTGCCATCACTGTAAGCGGAGGTAGTTATGCAAAAGTCCGTGAAATGTTTGATCTGTGTGGCATAGCTATCTTTGGGAAAACAGCTTACTATCGTTCTCAAAATCTCTATATCTTCAAAGCTATTGATGTTAGCTGGGAAATGGAAAAAGAAGATGTTACCATTGAGATCGATAACAAACCACTGTACCTAATTGGTGACGGTCAATGTGACAGCCCAGGCTTCTCCGCCAAGTACTGTACTTACACATTCATGGACATTAAATCAAAAAAAGTTGTGGACTTTGAAATGGTGCAGGTGACGCAAACAAAATCTTCTGTTGCGATGGAGAAATTTGGTTTTACGACATGTTTAGATCGCATATTGGATAATGATTTGGATATTCAATTTGTGGGAACGGATAGGCACACTGCAATTCGAAAATTACTTGCAACCAATGAAAAGTATAAAAACATTAGTCATCAATTCGACTTATGGCATTATGTTAAAAGTTTCCGTAAAAAATTGAATTTAATAGCAAAAAAAAGGATCAACGAAGAGATAATGCCATGGATTAAACCCATTCAGAATCATTTGTATTACTGTAGTAGTCATTGTAACGGAAATGAACATGTTTTCAAAACCGTTTGGGAATCACTACTACATCATATACTAGATGAACATGAATGGGAAATCGATAATGTCAAGTTTAAATGCTTACATGATCCTATCAGTGTGGATGACCATCCTATTACCTGGTTAAAACGGAACTCACCTGCATACATTGCATTGACCACAATTGTTCTCGACGGCCAATTGATGAAGGACAGAAAACATCTAACTTTTTTTTGTCAGACTGGGATTCTAGAGACATACCACAGTATGATTCTCAAATTTCGGCCGAAAAGATTACACTACAAATTTGATTCGATGGAAGCAAGGACAAAACTGGCAGCTTTATGCCACAATCACAATGTGATGCGGAATCCTGCTCTGACAAAAAAAAAGGATGAACACGGTCAAGATGTTATGGTTGAAAGGAAAAATCTGGAATTTCCGAAAGGTAGGAAACAGTGGATAGTGCGCAACGTCTATGAAAAAATGGACAACAACTACGCATTCAAAGTGATGGCGGACATGATACGGATTGTCCAGGGAACCTTAACCAGTACTTGGGTACCCAAAAATACGGACATGCCTAAAAACATTGCGCCAATTGAGAGGCCAGAAAAAAGTCTTCTGGTAAAAGAACACATGACAAGATTTTTGAAAAGAAAAAAATAAAAAACAGTTGAATGACAATAACTTCTAAAACAAACAGTTGATCTCTTTTTTTTGCAGTGACTTTTTCTTTTTTAATAGATGTGTACGATTGCTCTTTATATTTATTATTACTGTCTTTTAGATTTATTTTTAAATAAAATTTGCCTTACTAAAAATTATGTTTGTTGTATCTTTTTGTATTAAATAAAATGCTAAGTATTAGAACCTAACCAAAAAATTAAAAAAATACATTAGAATAAAAAAAATATAACAATACTATTAACCAAAAGATATATTTTAATATAATAATATAACAAAACCAACAAGTATTAATTTACTATTCAACAAAACATCAAACAACTTTTAAATATAGTACATTTAGCATTTTAATGAAAAGCCATTTGAGAGGCATCGTAATCGTCGGAGTACATGAAACCGACATAAGATCCATTTGGATCAGGAAATGCATCTCTAATTGATTTCACTACACAGGAAGGAATGACTTTTCTGTTTCCTTTTCCAAGAAAGCCGTAAATCCACCCGATAAACGACCGGTATGCAGTTTTTCTAAGTCGCCTTAAAAAAAATAAAATAAAAAATTAAATTAAATACGAGCAAATCGAGATATTTTCTGAAATATAGAATATTAAAAATATACCTATTGTTGTCTGCATCAATTAAAGGTCGTTCTTGAACATGGATTGCCATGTATGTTATGTATACATGTGGCTGTGTTGTAAATTGTGAAATGAAGATAGGCACAGTTGTCATACAATTCATTTCCTCGGGTATATTGGCTTCAACTGAAGGAATGTCTCTGCAACAGACAGATTCTATGTGTGTCGGCATTGGGATACAGAAATCACACCTACACCATTGGCGGTTTCCTATCCTATCACTCGAACTCTCTTCACTTTGAGAAGAATAGGGTAGGACAGTTATAGGTGCCCGCGGATTGTCCTGGAAGGCTTGTTCGTTGGAATTTGAGGAATAGCTCTCTAACAATTCAGAAACTATTATGCCTCTCTGAAATACATAAAAAAATATATATTTATATTAAAATAAAATGTATCTTGCATTTGTGTTTTATTTTTTTTTATATTTTGAGAAGCAAAACTGTGTGGGAAAAAAATAATTATTATAAACTTAAAAAAAAATTAGTAAAAAAAATGATAATAAGCTATATTTTTTTTAATGTATAATACTGCAAAGTGTAAAGAAAAATGCATGTAGAGCAGGGGTGCTCAAGATTTTGAAGAGACTGGCCCACTACAGTAATTTCCTATCCATTTGAGGGACAGAATGAGCCAAGTGTAAAAATGATAGGTCACTGCAACTTTATAGGACATCCAATCCACCATGATGGAAGGGAAGGTAGGCAGGACTAAACAGACATCTCCAAAACTATTCTGGTCAATTGAGGGTCTGATTTGGTTAGACTGATGATTTTAAAAAGGGCCAAAGGATGCTTTGCACAATGATATAAAATGATTTAAAAATTCTTACATTGCGGTGTGTGTCCGTTTTTTATTTAATTTTAACTATTTGTAATGCAAACTTTTTTTTTTAAATTGCTCTAAGTATATATTAAATTTTTCCTGGAACAACAAATTATTCGAAATAAAAATTAAATTTTTATTAAATATAACTGAAATAATACTTACTCTTTCTTCCTGTGAGAGTGCTCGGTATTTCATGCATTTAACTCTTTTCCTTCTTGGACTGTTATCCTAAAAAGTATACATATAAATTAAAAAATATATTATCGTAAACAATGAAAAAATTCAATTTTTTTTTTTTTCTAATTACTTACCATTTTAAAGGTGTAGATTAACTTGACAACAAAGGCCCAGATTCACAGAGCGATTACGCGTGCGCAACTGCTGTTGCGCGTGCGTAAGTCTAAATGTGCGCGTGCGTATAGTTGGACGCGATTCACAAAACAATATACGCCAGAAATCTACGTTTTTTGGTCCGGCGTAATTGAGTTAGACATTCGCTTCCCTTCGCGCAAAACTGCGCTAGACACACCATTGATTTGCTAGTCAAATATGCTAATGAGGGAGTTACGGGGATCCACAAAAAAACGCAGTTGCTGCGCAGGCTACGCGATGTGCGCAACTGCAAAATGTCCTGTCTAAAGTTAGAGCACATAAAAGCTGATCTAACTTTTGAAAAAAAGTCTAATTGTCAGATAAAGCAACACCGTTATTGAGGAGCAGACCACACACACGTGTTGCACTACAATTTGACTGCCAACATGCTAGGGGCATCGTCGCTCATAGCTGCACTAGTGAATATAGATGACCAAAGAAGGAGGAGGGCACGGAGGATGGCACGGGAGAGGGTATACCGCACCCGCATACACCTGTTTGGCATGAATGATTCAGAGGTCTTTCGCATCTTCAGATTCCCCCCTCATGCCATCCTGGAATTAACCACAACCTTGCAGGAGGACATCACCAGCCCAACACAACGCTCACATGCAGTGCAGCCACTGGTGAAGGTCCTGGCAACACTCCATGTCCTTGCCAGTGGCTCTTTTCAGCGTACAAGTGGAGTGGTGGCTGGGATGTCACAATCCTCCATGAGCAGATGTGTGCACCAGGTTGTCCCTGCAATCCTCACACGCTTGGCCAACCAAATCATCAAACCCACCACTGAGGAGCTTCGAATCAAGGCAATGGCAGATTTCTACCGAATTGCCAGATTCCCACGCACCATCGGGGCCATAGATTGCACACATGTGGCACTCCAGCCCCCCCATGAGACCGAGCACATGTACCGCAATCGGAAGAATTGGCACTCCATCAACGTACAGGTGATAGTTGATGCCCAAGGCCTTATATGGCACGTCCGTGCCAAACACCCAGGGTCCAGCCATGACAGCTACATCTACAATCAAAGCCACATCCGAACAGAATTCGAACAGAACGTGTATGGGAACACCTGGCTGGTTGGTGAGTGACATGGGAGTCAGGCATGACTATCCCCTCCCGTGATGCACAACAGAAGTGGCACATGCATGACTAACATTCTCCTGTCTTTTCCTTTACAGGTGACTCTGCATATGCACTGGGACCCCATCTCATGACTCCTATCCGGAACCCCCAAACCCCAGGAGAGGAACGATACAATGAAGCACACATCAAAACCCGTGCAGTGGTGGAGCGCACCTTTGGCCTCCTGAAGTCACGTTTCCGATGCCTGGATAAGTCTGGGGGTACACTGTTGTATTCCCCAAACTTCGTGTGCCATATCATCGCTGCATGTTGCATGCTACACAATCTCGCAGTGAGGAAGGGCCTGCAGGTTGAGCTACGTGATGATCTGACCCCCCAACCAGAAAATCAACCCCTAACCGAGGATACCCCGTCTTCTGAGGGAAGAGCAGTCAGGAGGCAGCTCATATTGGGCATCTTTGCACGTTAAACACACACATTAATCATGGCACAATGAGAATGCATGCATGCACACCACTATGGTCCCTAGCACACACACCCCACATCCTCATCAAATTGGATTGGCACCAGTCCACCATGCAAGACTGGTGAGCAGTAACGCCACGTCAAGGCTCCAATTATGTCACTGTACATTCATACACCATTCACACGGACCTGGAGATCACTTCTCCCTGGTCCTGGGGAACCCTTCTCCACCAAAATTGAGGGTGACACCCCTTTTCCAGCAGGAATGTCACCCCCACATTCAAACATCATTCACAACCCAAAATATGCCAAAAAAGTCAAACCAAAAAAAATGCATAGCAAAAAAAAATTGCATAGAAAAAACAATAAAAAGCAGAGAACAAAAATAAAAAAGCTTTCAAAACAAACAAAAGGGGGAAAAAAAAATTAATGCCCTCTGCCTGAGCCACGCCTGGGGCGCCCCCGGCCACGGCCCCGGACCCTCAGGGGAGACGCATGGGGGAGGGGAAAAGCCGGGGAAGGAGGAGCAGCCCCTGAGATCTGCCCACCTGGCGGCCTGCCCTCCAAGGCCACGGCTATTCTGTCCAGGGCAGCACCAAGTGTTGCCGTGTTGCCCTGGATAGCCTGGGTAAGGGCCCTCACATCCTGCCCAACGCCTGCTGCTGTAGTTTGCAGGTCATTTAGGCAGGTTGTGGAGGCCCGGAGTGGGAGTCCAGGTTACCCAGGCTATCATTAATGGAGGACAGGCTCTGATCCACCCGCCCCATAGTCTGGCAGAGCTGTCTCAGAAGGCGGGTCTGGGTGGCCAGGTTCCTTCTCAGACAGGCGGGCATGAGATTGGGCGCCCCCCTGGTGCTTGGGGATGACCTCCTGGCTCCAGCTGATGGTTGTGGCCGGGGAGAAGGGGAGGCCCTTGTGAGGGGAGCCATGTTGGGGGAGGAGGGGGGGGGGCTGACCCTTAGGGAGGGCAGGCTTCTTGCAGCCAGAGGGGAAGAGTCCGCAGAAACCAAAGGGCCAGTGCCTTCCATGGACTCCTCCTCCTCATGATTCTGCTCCTCCTCATGATCGTCCTCCGCATGATCCTCCCCCTCCTCTTGTTCCTCCTCTGCGGACTCTGGCCTTGTTGGGGGGGCCTCATTAGGCTGCTGTCCTGGGTTGGAGCGGTCAGTCCAGATGGCCCTGCACCCTCCTGCACAGCTGTGGATGACACAAAACATTCACAGGTTGGAGGATCCACACACTTGCCACATATTCCCTTTCACCCCCTCCCCCACACATGCTACACACCTGAGAGAAATAAAAACCTTACCTGGCACCGCGGGGACCGGACTTGTGTCAAAGCCTGGCAGGCCCTCCACTTCATGCCGGTGAAAGGTCAGGGCCACCACACGCTCCGTCTCTGAAAATCTAACCCGGCATGGTGGGCCCCCTCCTGTGCCCCTGGCATGGGCATTTATTGCGGCCAGTTTTTTTTTCACCTCACGCCGGAGGTCATTTATTTTCTTTTCTATCCCAGAGCGGGTCCGTGTCTCCCC
>CM056049.1:17967955-18180739 GCA_029574335.1 Rana kukunoris
TTGCCACATCAGAGGGCTCCACGGACTACTGGTTGGGCAAGCCTGCTGTAGGATGTTACATCAAAAGTAACATTTAAAAATACAAATATATTCCAGTAAACCACCTCAAGACCGGATGCTTACATCTCCTCCCTGCCCAGGTAAAGAACAAAATGACAGAACATGTTATACGCTTTTCTTAGTTTCTGTTATACAATATTACAAATAATTATTCTTTCTTCATAAATTTAGGCCGAAATGTATTCTTAAACATTTCCTTGGTAGAGCTGGGTGAACGGTTAGGCCCGAGCCTTGGCTGACGCAATACCTGAGTTATCGGGGCATTTGACTGTTTATTGGGCCCACCGAATAACCACGATGCACTGTGCATTGGGAGCCCGGATTGGCCGAAGCAACAAAAGCTTTGCCCATTCAGGGCACAGAGCACTGTCAGAGCCATGATTGGACTCAATCATGACTCATTGCTCTTAGTCCCGCCCCACATAATAAAAAATATTCTCTGCATTGTGACCATTTGCAGTGTGATATTGGAGTGGAGAGAGATAGAACATGGCTCTGTTTGGTAGTGCTATTAGACAGTAATGCCTTGTACACACGATCGGTTTTCCCGGCGGTAAAAAGTCCACGGGAAAACCAAGGGCAAAACCGAGAACCTGCTCGGTAGCTATTTCCCCCTACATACAGCTGGGTATCCTAGCAGGAAAACTGAGAGGTTTGGTGTATGCTCCATTGCAGGTTTTCCCCATCTCGAAACTGCCGGCTTAAAAACTGCCAGGAACATGTTCTCTTTTTTTACCGCCTGGGTTCCCGGCAGTTTTCCTGTTGGTAAAACTGTAATGGAGCATACGCACGGCCGGGATTTCCTGGCCAAAATCTCTCATGGCAGTTTTCCTGCCAGAAAAACTGGTTGTGTGTATTAGGCATTAGTGTGCTTTAGTGTGCTATTCTGATTATATTGTCAGTGTAGAATATCAGTTTAGTGTGAATCTAGTGATAGTTCGATGCGACCATTCATTTTTATAGCAGGCTCCATACCTTTAAACCAAGCAAACCTAGCCTACTGGCTTGTGGCTGCCCCCAGGAATGCCATGTTAACTATCTGTGAAGTACAGGAGGCTGAAGAAAGGAAGAATAAAATAGTTCCTATGGTTTCAGGAGTGCAGTTGTCTGTAGGAGGTGGCTGGAACTGGTGTCTCGCAGGAATGAAGTCAGTTGGACATGCAGATGGATCTTTCAGGTGCAGGCAGAAACATGGTCAGCGAACAGGCAAATGATCTGCACAGGCAACAGTTAGAAAGGCAGTCAATAAACAGCCAAGAGTTAGTACAGATGATAGGCTACACTGCACTGGTGTGGCAGTGATCAGGGACACTGTTGCTGGCTGCACTAGTATGGTTACAGTGGGACATGTGTAGCAGTCATTGGGAACATTGTTTCTGGTTTTCATTAGCCTGGTGGCACTGGAAATGGTATGGTGACAATCAGGGACACCATTGCTGGCTTATATTTAAGTAGTGACACTGCAACTGGTGACCCTGGGACTAGTATGGCATTGTTCAGGAAAATAGTTTGTAGCGCTTGGTTACTTTTTAGAACCGGTGCTATTGAAATCTAGAGGGGGTCAGAGAGTTAAAGCGGAGTTCCACCCAAAAGTGGAACTTGCGCTTAAACCACTCCTTGCCCCCTTACATGCCACATTTGGCATGTCATTTTTTTGGGGGGGGGAGTGGGGGCTTCAGGAGGAGTGGGACTTCCTGTCCCACTTCCTCCTTCCGCCGAGGGGCTGCTAAGGCGAATAGTCATATCGCATTTTAGCAGCCCCTCCCTGTAGACGATCGCCTGGGACACGTGACAGGTCCCAGGCGATCGCCTGTCCAAACACATGGCGCAGCGCCGCTCGCGCATTCGCAGTGGGTGCCCAGCCGTAAAGATGAAAGCTGTCACGGCCAGGTGCCCACACTTAGAATGAAGATGCCGGCCAGAGAGGGGGAGAGAAGAGCGGAGCCCCGGCTGGCGCGTCGCTGGAACATGGAGCAGGTGAGTGTATGTTTATTAAAAGCCAGCAGCTACAGTTTTTGACTGGAACACCCCTTTAAGTAACTCTGACCATGGTTAATTAGTTCAAATTTGGCGCTTCTGTCCCAGGTTGGCTGTGCTGTGGGCTCATGCTGTTGTTCTTGGGGTTCAGTTTCACCCCATATCGGCAGGTGGCAGCAGTAGAGTCAAGGACTACTGTAGATACTTTTTTACAGCAGCCAACCAGGATGGCAGACACCATTTTCCTGGGTCTTCTCCTCGTGTGGCGCCCACCTTCAAGGTAGCCACTCCACGGCGCCCCAGCATATGGCCTTCTGGGCCGGAGTGTGTGTGCAATGCAGAGATCCTGACTTCGGGACCACGTTGGCCTGCAGCAATTGTTCTGCCACTTGGGACTCAGTAATCGACTGGGTCCCACCTAACGAGGTCCTGGCTGTCCGTCCTGTTGGAGGAAGCTGTTCGGTGAAGAGTCTGCCTGAGGAGTACCAAGAGAGGCTGGTGTTCCAATAGGGGCCTAACCATCCATCGGGACCAGGGGAACTGGACACTGAGAGGCTGAATGTTGGCCGCCTATTAGTCGGTACCCAAAACCTAAAACTACCTGAAGGAGATCCAGGTGTCAAGTCCAGTCAAGGGGACTTCAGACCATTATTTTCTGCAACCATTGGGAGGGTTTGTGGCAGAGACTTAACCCCAAGTTCAAGTGTTATTCTGGCAGCCAGGCTTGTGAGAGAGGCCTGTCCATGTGCGCTATACCCATTCTGGCTGGAGTGGCGAAGTAAAGTTTGTTGTTGGAAGCAGGACTATTTCCTTTTACCTACACCTGAATCTGTGTTCTCCATCTCTGCTATTCCTCTATTCTTCACCAAGTTCAACTGTTTTACCTTGTTGGGTAAATAAAAGCACAAGAAAAAGACACCTGCTGTGTGGACATTCCATTACTACGGCTCTCATCAACTACCGTAGACGGCGGAGTCACAGAGGTAACATGCCACGCAAAACAAACCAGCAGCTCCTCCGGGGGTAGTGCTACAAGTTGCTTGCTGCACTGGTCTGGTGGCAATCAGGAACACTAACTCTAGCTACACTGGACTGGAAACACTGAGACTGGCGTTGTGATGATCAGAGGACTCTGACTGCCTGCACCATTAGGACTTGTTCACACGTGAGGTTGGGGTTGGTAAAAACCTCCCAGTTGAGAAGTGGTTTTACTGCCTCTCAACCACTACCCTCTTATGCTGCATAGTCAATGACTAGGGTTTATTCATGCCATGGCTATAATTATTTGCTTTGGAGCTGTGGCAGGAATCCACCCCCTACCGATTGTGACCCATTTAAGTGAATGGGGGTGCTTGTGCGAGGGGTTAAAGCAGGTAGCAAGGAGGTAATACAATGCCGTAGTACAAATGCTGTCTGAATAGCAATCTGAACATTAAAATGGAAGTAAACCCTCCATTATAACTTTCACCTACAGGTAAGCCTAGACATGGCTTAGGAGATATTTACTAAAGAGAATGCACCATTGTCTACGGCGCATGCGACCCGTAGACAACTGCACAGGCGCAATGAGAATGCCGGTTTTCTGAATGGAGCAGAACATGGGAACAGGCAAAAAATCAGTTCGAACACTGTTAAAGTCTATGGGAAAAATCAAAAGTGCTAATTTTAAAGGTTAATATGCAAGTTATTGTCATAATAAGTGTTTGGGGATCCGGGTCCTGCCCCAGGGGAGTGTTTGGGGATCCGGGTCCTGCCCCAGGGGACATGTATCAATGCAAAAAAAGTTTTAAAAATGTAAGTTTTTTCGGGAGCAGTGATTTTAATAATGCTTAAAGTGAAACAATAAAAATGAAATAATCCCTTAAATTTCCTACCTAGGGGTGTTTATAGTATGTTTGTAAAGTGGCACATTTTCCTGTGTTTAGGACAGTCCCCTGCACAAAATGACATTTCTAAAGGAAAAAAGGTAATTTAAAACTGCTTGCCGCTATAATGTTTCTTTTACGTTATCATAAATTACTGTGTTTCCCTGAAAATAGATCCCGGGTCTTATATTCATTTTGGCAACAAAATACTTTTTTTCAGGGTAGGTCTTACCATGTAATGGTCTGTCTTCTCTCCCCCTCTCCCTCCCTGCCTGACAGGAATCCCCAGTGTGAACTGAGTTAAAAATGCTTGTAAAATCCTATAATCCACTCTATTACAGTAGTATATAATGTACAATGTGTGTGTTTTTGTAATATAATTGTGCCAAATACCTTCGTTATAGCACCGCTCTGCGCTTCTGTGACCCGCCAGAGCTCTCTTCCACGCAATTATATTACAGAAACACACACATTGTACATTATATACTATTGTAATAGAGTGGATTATAGGATTTTACAAGCATTTTTAACTAGGACTTATTTTCGGGGTAGTGCTTATATTGCAGCCCTCCTGGAAAATAACGATAGGTCTTATTTTCAGGGTAGGTCTTATTTTTGGGGAAACAGCGTATTACTGTTAATCTTAAAGTGGCTTTATGTCCAGCATGCATGCATCACATTCATGTTCATACCTTTATAGATACATAATGTTTCAGAAGTGACAATCTACCTGTTGGTATTGGTAAATATTTAAGATCTCAACCATGGCAAGTGTTGTTAGATAAGTGGTATCACCCACAAAACCAATGACCTCTGGGCGTTCCATACAAGAGTAGTTTGGAGTAAATCTTCTATTACCAGAGAGTATCCTTAGGGTGAAATCTATTGCTCGGATAGGGTACCCACATGAATCAAACAGGTGATAGCCCAGAGTGATGTTGGGGAGGAAATAAGGATTCTTGTTAATTTCATCAATTGCAAAAAAAAATGCCATCAGGAACTCATACTCTATTACGTCCAACCTGTGAAGAATTTAGAGAGTAGAATATGTAGCTATTCATACTGATCTCCAATAGTTGTACATACAAATTGATCTTTAGCTCACTAGTGACTACATTGTGAATGTTCACGTACTTGGAAATAAAGCCCCAGGAACATTCAATCTCAGGTGTGATTCTTTTATTAAGATGTACAGAAATGGGGAACAGTCTCTTAACAATTTATAAACTGTAACATTGGGTTTATTGAACTTATGTATGGTAAGGTCAGAGGCGGAGCTTGAGGCATGTGGGTCCTGATGCAAAAGTTGACCTGGAGCCCCCTGCTATCATCCACTGCTCCTTTCATGCACCAAGATATGGTAGCTGTATAGTGACTGTCTCTCTCCTGCTGCATGCTGCTTGTTCATACATAGTAGGGGCAGGCAGGCCACACTCTGAGCTCCCAGGTGAAAGCGTGGGCTTGTATGTAAAAGAGGGAACTCAGAGGGCCCAACTTGGGCTGGACAGATTTTCTGACTTTCAGATTCACATACAAGCCCACTGCTTTTACCCCACAGCTTAGAGTGTGGCCTGCCTGCCCCCACTGTGTGTGCATGAGCAGGGCTGAGCTTGGGCGTGAGGAGGGTCCTGTACAGAGGCGTCGTTAGACCCTGGCTAAGGGGGCTGGAGCCCCGAATGGGTCCCCGTAAAGCCCCGAGTCATGGGCATTTAGATCTACATTGTTAGCCCCGAGCCTTTTCTGGTCCTGAGTGCCGCTGATGTGAGCCCCCGGATTCCCCAGTGCTGACCGCAAGTTCCGCGCCACCGGCGGCACGACTTCCAGTGAGCATGGTATCCTATAACCCTCCGAGAACCCAGCCGCCAACAGGGCCGCTGCCTCCCTGTCAGGATACCTATTTAGAAAAAAATGCATCCTTTCCTCCCCCACCAGCGTCGACCCTCTTGTTAGCCATATCCCCGCCACGCTTCCCCTTTTTGAAGCATCGGGACACGGGGTGGTTCCCCGCATCAAGAGCACTCGTGCTTGAAACGACAAGTTCCTCCGAACTTGCAGGACCCCTCATTGAATTGCCAGCACACACCTCATTTCTTTCCGGTCAACAGTTCCGAGGTATTTGTCCCCCCGACCCCCCCCTTAAAAAAATGGTTCGGGGCCCAAGCCGATGACATAAGCCGCATCCACAGGCTGATGTCCTTGTGATCCCATCTAAGAGACGGACGAACAGTCCTACACTGGCGGAATTGCTCATCGTACCGGAGCCACGCACTCTCCCTGTACACCCTATGCGCCTCCCCAATCGCGTCCAAGTAACAAAACAATGCTGAGAAATGTTCTCCCCTATCACGCTGGCTAAAATGGCAAATGCCTGCAGCCAATTCGGAAAAGTACAGGGTATCAACCGATAACGTCGCTTCTCCTCATCCTTCTTTGAATCGTCTGGCTTCACCCTATCAAGATTAAACTTCTCCAACGGTAGTAGGGAAAAAAATCTCCACATACTCACCCTTTCCGATTTTGTCCCTCACCTCCTGTTTCAGATGCGCACCTAACGGCCCCTCAAAGCACACATAAACCTTGCATTTTTCCGCATCCGCTATGCGAACCATGTCTGACCTGACCGTAGTACTAGACCCCCCCTCTTTCTCTGCAGCGTCCTTACTTACCACCACCGGTGCTGGAGGAACAGCCGGAGTCCCGAACACCGGATCCACCGCAGGCCCAGAGAAACAAGCCCCTACCGCTTGCCCTCCTACCCAAGGTGCCACCTGAGCTGGCCCCTGTCATGGAACCTCAAAGCGTTGTAACAAGTCACGCAACCCTCCCAGGAGGTCTGTCAAACCCCCCTGGCCCCAGGGGGCAGATCAACTGCCCGCCCCCCGGAAACACAGGAGCAGCGGCCACAGAAACCCCCTCAGAACCAGACCCCAACAACCTACACAACACATCAGATAAATCGGCATTAGAAAGTGAAGTAGACTTACCAGGCTGACTGGACACGGTCCCCACAGCCGCTGCTCTTTCGATCCCAGGCGACACCGATACCACACAAACGTTTTCCTCAGATCCCGACAGCTCACCGTCCGACATTCGCTCTGGGGCAGGCAGCACAGGCGAAGGAACCCACCCAGGCACGGCCTGCCTGGAGGCTGAGGGCCCTATCTGTGTGGTCATCTGGCATCCCGGTGCCCCCCCGACCGCTTCCCCGCCGCGACCACTACTTCTGGAGGGGTCCTTGCTGTGCTGTACCATGAGGCTGTCATCGTCCCTGACCGCCATCTGAACCGGTGCAACCCCAGGTATGCCAGCCTTGTCAGGTAGAGGCCCCTGTGTGGCAGGTTTAGCTGCCGGGGTGATCACGTCCACGTGGGTCCCTTGTTGCAGGGTGGAGGCTCGGACGCCATCACTGCCCGAATCCCCGCCCGAGCGGCGCCGTTGGCGGAGATTCCACCCGGCTTCCCGCTGTGGCCCCCCCATCCTCCTTCTGTAGAAGGGCACCAACCTGGGTTTCAAGCCAGTCGGGCCCCTTCATCACCGCCGCAGCCCGCAGCCGTGCCAGGAGCTTCTCCACGCGGGTCTTGAGTGCAGAGAGAGAAGTGACAAAAAGCTTCTTCTCTCTTGGCTGAAACTCCCTGAGTGCCTCCTCCGCTCCGCCCCCCGGCTGCATGCTCCTCCCTCCTCCTACACCTCTCGGCTCTCTCGCTCCACAGCTTAACCCCTGCCCTGCCATTACTGTACCCCTTGTCATGCCGGCCCTGCATTATTTTCTCTGGGTCTTTCATTACGGGCCTTCCATTCTAAACACAGACTATGTTGGCTAGACTCCGGTGTTTTGGGAATTTAGGTTCATGTGCAAACTCATTCCATATATTTCAAGGAATGACAACATGGAAAGGTTCCTATGCATAATTTCCAATTCAAACAGTCACTTTAATATTATTATACACAATTTATATAGCACCAACAGTTTACGCAGCGATTTACAATGTACAGTAGAAGGGGGGACAACACAATTACAGTGCAGTTCAATACAAAGGGTACAGAAGGGCCCTGCTCATAGAGCTTACATTCTAAAGGGAGGGGGTGGTGGTACAAAAGGTAATAGCTGCAGAGAATAATTTTTATGGGGGTGGTTTGGGGACAGTTGTTAGGTGGGTGGGGGATAGGCTTCCCTTAATAAATTTGTTTTCAGGGATCTCCTGAAGGTCTGATTGGACATACTAAGGCAGGGAGTTCCAGAGGATGGAAGAGGCTCTGGAGAAGTCCAAGCATGGGAGGAGGTAACAAGGGAGCTAGAATGCAGGAGGTCCTGGGAGGAGTGGAGGGGGGCGATTTGGGTGATATCTGCATATTAAGGTTGGTGATGTAGATGGGGGCGATGTTGTGACTGGCCTTGTACATTATGGTTAGCATTTTCAATTTTACACTGTGGGGTAGGGGAAGGCAGTGAAGGGATTGGCAGAGAGGAGCAGCAGTCACAGATCGGTTAGTGAGGTGTATTAGTCTAGTAGCAGCAACATGTATAATAGACTGAAGGGGGGATAGCCTGCTTAAAGTGGATGTAAACCCCCAAAAATATATTTTGTTTTGATTGATGTCACAATGTAGAGTATAAGATTTCCTATCATCTGTGCCCAGTCTTGCCACACAGAGTTAATCCAGCTCTGATCAATCCTCTTTTATTGTTCAGTGAAAATTAACAGACTTCCAGATAAAAACCTGTCTAAATAAAAAGTCAGTTTCTCTCTTCTTGCTTTGAGTGACAGGTTATTTACATATCTAGCTTGGACATGTTTATCATATGTTATGTTATGTTTATCATAATATGAGGTGATCCAAAGTATAAACAGTGAGAAATCCACCCCTCCCCCACATAACACATCCTGGTAATATACAATGAACTTTGGATCACCTCATATTATGATAAACATAACATAACATATGATAAACATGTCCAAGCTAGATGTGTAAGGTAGGGTGATCAGACATCCCCAGTTTCAGGGGACAGTTCCCGGGTTGAGGACACTGTCCCCGGACTAAGTCTGTCCCCGGTTTTGTCCCCGAATTGAATTTGAACAGGAGCTGGGGCAATTTCAAATACAGTGCCGAAAAAAAAAAAAATGAATTACTCTGCCGCTCCTACTAGCATAGGGGGGTTGTGTTTTTTCCCATTATCTTTGCCCCTTTCTGATGATCATGTGCTGATTGGAGCGGAGGGAATATTTCTTTAGTTTTGGGCGCATGCCCATTCAGCTCCACTTGCATGTTCTTCTGCCTTGACTCAAGTCCCGGCTAGCTGCCTGCCTATCTCTTTGCCTTCCCTAGCGGAGTGATTTCCTCCGCTCCCCACCCAGTAGTACCTGGGGCCCAGAGAGTAAGACCCGACAGGCTGTGGGGGGGGGCGGTGATTGGCAGAGAGTCACTGATTGCCGCCATTACTAGTAAAGAAAAATAATAATATATGTCCCCGAATTTCATTTAAAAAATCTGGTCACCTTAGCTTAAGAGTTGTGGCATTATGAAAAAAAAAGTCTAAGTTTGAGTGAGATGGCGGAGACCTGTTCTGTAACTTGGTAGGTACGTGGTTTCTCTCCCTTAGCTGTGATCTTATTACTTCTCCTAAAGATTTCACCACCGGAATCCTCTGGCTGGGATGAATGTGTGCTGGAGACTGTGCTCTGCATCACACACATAGAAATACATGGGTCAGGTTGTAATAATAAGGGTGGCAGACCTATAATAATAGACAGTCATGTTCATATCTCTGAGTCCTGCATATACACAGAAAATTACTGGTTCACCCAGCTGACTGTCTCCTCTACAAAACAGGTGGACCCCATAGAAACTTGAGAAACATCTAATGCTGCATACACACGACCGTTTTTCATGTCCTAGAAAAAACGTTGTTTTTCTCAACGTGATTCTTGTCAAGCCTGCCTTGCCTACACACGATTGTGAAAAAAAAAATGCTGGAGCAAAGCGCGGTGACGTACAACACGTACGACGGCACTATAAAGGGGAAGTTCCATTCGGATGGTGCCACCCTTTGGGCTGCTTTTGCTGATTTTGTGTTAGTAAAAGTTTGGTGAGAGACGATTCACGCTTTTCAGTCTATTACAACGTGACGAATGTGCTATCTCCATTACAAACGCTACTTTTACCAGAACGAGCGCTCCCATCTCATAACTTTCTTCTGAACATGCGTGTGTTTTTCCTGACGTTAAATCCTACACGCGATCATTTTTCACAACGTGAAAAACGACAACGTGAAAAACGACAACGTGAAAAACGACAACGTGAAAAACAACGCAGAAATCGGAGTGGATCGAGCATGTTCTAAATTTTCAATGCCCATTTTTCACGTCGAGACAAATGCTCTGGAGCCCACACACGTTTTTAACCACTTGACCTCTGGGCACTTAAAGACCCTTAATAACCAGACCGATTTTCAGCTTTCGGTGCTCTCACTCTCATATTTTGAATGACAATAACTCAGTAAATCAACACTGTACCCAAATGAAATTTTTGTCCTTGTTTCCCCCTCAAATAGAGCTTTCTTTTGGTGGTATTTGATCACCTTTATTTTTTTCGCTATAAATGAAAAAAGAATGAAATTTTGTAAAAAAAAAAATATTTTTTCTTCATTTCTATTATACAATTTTGCAAAAAATAAAATTTTCTTCATAAATTTGGCCTAAAATGTATACTGCTACATATCTTTGGTAAAAAAAAAAAAATGAATATTATTTAGTCTGGGTGAAAGTTATAGGGTCCACAAGCTATGGTACCAATTTCTGAAAATGTATCAATTTGATCACACCTGATGTACTGACAGCCTCTCTTATTTCTTGAGACCCTAACATGCCAGAAAAGTACAAATACCCCCCAAATGACCCCTTTTTGGAAAGAAGACATTCCAAGGTATTTAGAAATAGGCATTGTGAGTTTTTTGAAGTTGTCATTTTTTCCCACAATTCTTTGCACAATTTGTATTTATTTGTTCTTGTCAATATATCTTTATTGAGGTGATAAAGAAATGTACAATTCAACAAAATAAAATGAGTTAATTACAGACACAGAATAATTTCTTGGTTTACATAAGTGGTAAGTTCACAACAGGTGAGTCTGGTGGCTTCAATGGACATATTAATAGTACAGATAAGGTTATAACTAAGAGACCAATTTTCTGGAGTTTATTTAAAGATGCTTTGTTTCTTCCAACCAGCCCAGATGGTTTTAGGGCTGTGGTTTAGGCAAGAGTCCTGATGCGTCAACGTAAGTGTTTCAACCAAAATCCACCTAATAACAATGCTAAGAACGTGTATAATAACGAGGTTCATAGTCAGAGCCCAAGGCAGGAGGAGGAGGGTGGGGAGGAAAGCGGGGAGGGGAGAAAGGGGTGTCTGCAGGAGTGGTCCGGAATTGGCTGTCAATATCAAATATACGCTAAGCGGTAGACTGTTAAACAGGCTGGGCTACCATGGTAATAATACAATATTATTGATTTCATTGGGTATTGCATATTCATACCACGGTTTCCAGGTTCTTTCGAATCCAGCGGTCACGTCCATGTCGATTGCCATCATTTTGGCGTGAGTCATAGCTAGGTTCATTCTGTTCGTTACTTCGTTAATTGATAGATTAGGGGTTTTCCATGCTTTTGCCAATGTTTGTTTCGCAGCTGTAAAGAGCTGTGTTAATAGTTTAAATTGTTTATGTGAGACATTTTTGGGTTTGAGGTTTAATAATGCGCTTTTGGGGTCCAATGGGATCCCCTTACCCGATAGTTGACTGATTATTGTGAACATTTCTGACCAGAATAACTGTGCTTTAGGGCACGACCACCAGATATGAAAGAATGTTCCTGGAGATGAGCAGCCCCTGAAACAGTGTTCAGGGTAGTTTGGCACACATTTCGCAATCCTAGTAGGAACTAGGTACCATCTAGTAAGAACTTTATAGTTATTTTCTCAAGCTAGTACATTTATTGAAGCAGATTTGGTGTTGGTCCATATTTGATTCCAGTCTTCTGGATCTAGTTCAATATCCAGGTCTAGTTCCCATTTGTTTACATAGGGGAGTTTCCCCGTAATAGAGTTAGTCAACAACTGGGAGTATATTGATGAGATCAAACCTCTGGAGGGAGGGGTGCTTTTGCAGAGCTTTTCAATGGCAGATAGTCGGGGAGGGCTGGGGATGGAGTCTGCATAAGGTTTAAAAAAGTTTATAATTTGGAGGTATATAAATATTTCAGATTGTGGTATGTTATAGATTTCGCATATATCCGGAAAGGACCTAAATGTAGAGGAATCCAAGAATTTATACAGGCATGTACAGTCCTTTTTCACCCATTCTTTAAAGGTGTTGGGGTAGATCCAAGCAGGGTAGAACTATGGATTTTTATAGAATGATAAGAGTGGAACATGGGAGGATAAAAGGGAGTTCTTTATCTTTAAATTGTCCCATAGGGAAAGACAGTGCTTAAGAATGGGGTTACGGATATGTCTGCGTGATTTTCAATGGGATCCACATAATGTTGGAAATCGGGATGGGGTCGCATTCCACCGCTTCAATCGAAACCCAGAGGGGAGGTTCCTTTGTTGTGTGGTACTTTACTGGCTAATTGTGCAGCTCTATAATAGTTCAAAAAGTTGGGTAGCCCCAGTCCTCCTTTAACTTTGGGGAGATGCAAGATTTGATGTTTTAATCTTGGTTTGGAGGAGCCCCACACAAAGTTGGAAACACTTTTTTGTACAATCCTTAAGTAGTATGATGGGATTGGGGCTGGGAGAACTCTAAAGAGGTAAAGGAGTTTAGGCAGAATTGACATCTTGATTGCGTTAATTCTTCCAAGCCAAGATAAAGGTAAATGAGACCAGGATTTTAAAGGATTCGATATCTCTTTTAGAAGGGTGGGGTAGTTGGCTGTAAATATCTCTGTGAAAGAAGCCGTAAGGCGGATTCCTAGGTATGGAATGTTTTTATCTGACCATTGAAAGGGAAGACCAGATTTAGCTGCATTAAGGTCTGAAGCTGAGAGTGATATATTGAGAGCCAAGCTCTTTTTGGGGTTTATAACTAGTCCTGAGAAAGACGCATAGGGCCAGATTCAGGTAGATGGGAGCATCTTTAATCTGGAGTAACGTTTCTCATTTACGTTACTCTGCCGAAATTTTAGGAGCAAGTGCTGTTATTCATGAAGCACTTGCTCCTAAATTTGCGGCAGCGTATCGAAAATGAGCCGGCGTAATTCAAATTGGGTGGGTACGGGGCGTGTATTATTTAAACTAGGCGCGATCCTGCGGCGAACGTACTGCGCATGCGTCGACTGTCAATGCATCCCAGTGCGCACGCTCCAAATTCTGTCAGTGAACGTCAATGACGTCAAATCCCCATTCATGGACGTTTTACGCAAGCGACGCAAATTTTTATTTTTTCGACGCGATGACGACGGCTATACTTAACATAGGATACTCCACTAAGGGGCTGCTTTATCTTTACGCCGCGTATCGCTTATGGAAACGTCGGAAAGTCACTGCGTCGCGCCCGAATCTGATCGTGAATTGCCGATTCCCGCTGATTAACATATTTTCGGCGTTAATCAGCGGGAACGCCCCCAGCGCCATTTTTTAAATTGCAATTGCGATGCGACAGCGAAATTCAATTACGCCGCTCGTATCGGAACTCAAACCCGGCGTTTCTTGTTTTCTGACTAAAGAAAACAGAAACGCCGGCTCAAAGTGAGAGTTAGGCTGCAGTATCACTGATACTCCAGCCTAACTCTACCTGAATCTGGCCCATAATGTTTTAGTAGGGAGATTAGGTTTGGGCCTGTTACCTGAGGGGTCGCGAGAAAAAGGAGGATGTCATCGGCGAACATACATAATTTATGCTTATGGCCCCCTACCTCTATACCTATGATCTTGGGGTCTGACCTACTGTAATCTTATGCGCAAGTGGTTCTATGAGGAGGGCTAACAAAAGAGGGGAAAGCGGGCATCCCTGTCTTGTGCCTCTGCCAATGGAAAATGGGTCTTGTAGCCGTATTTGACGCATGCCTTCGGATTATTGTATAATTCCATTATCCATGTCATGAAGTTGGGTCCAAAGCCCCATTTTTGTAATGCATATTTTAGGTAAGACCAGGATATAGAGTCGAAAGCTTGTTTTATATCCAGTGACAGAAAGCACGCTGGGATGCCCCTTTTCTTAGCTATATGAGCTAGCAAGTAAGCCCTTCTAATATTGTCACCTGCTTGTCGGTTCGGTATAAAGCCAACCTGGTCACGATGGACCAGTGAGCCTATTATTCTGTTTAGGCGCACCGCCAAGATCTTACCAAGAAGTTTAATGTCCGTATTCAGCATTGAAATGGGATGAAAGTTTTTGCATGCGGTGTTGTCGGTTTGTGGTTTTGGTATCATACAGATTGTGGCCATGAGTGTGAATGTTTTGTAATATTTAGCAGTGAATCCGTCGGGTCCAGGTCTTTTATTTAGTTTAAGGTCCTTTATCGCGTTGCTTACTTCATTATGTGATACAGGTGATTCTAATTGCAATCTTTGGGAGTCCGACATTTGGGGTAGATGGAGTTGCAAATAAAAGGAGTCCGCCTCCTTTTCATTGATTACATTTGTATCCGAGTACAGTTTTTTCAGGTGGGAGCTAAATTTTTGTACGATTTTAAGGGGGTTGCTAGAAATGATGTTGTTAGCCAATTTCAGTTTAATGGGGGTATAGGATTTCTTAAAGAAATTTAATGATCTTGCTAAATAAGCCCCCGGCTTGTTGGCTTGTTTGTAAAAGGTGTGTTTAAACTTTTATTGGCTGATTCTGTAAGGAATAGGTCGTACTCTAAGCAAGCTTTGTCTAGGCGGTCCTTAGTTCTGGGTGAATAATTGTCTTGAAGTCTAAAAATGCTAGATTAAATGATTTTTTCCAATTTCATCGCCATTTGTTTCCTTTGTTTTTTGAGGATCCCTAATTGTCTCTGAATAGTCCCTCTTAGAACTGGCTTGTGGGCTTCCCAGAGTGTGAGGGCGGATATTTCAGGGCTCTCATTGTGGGTTAGATAGTCTCTTAAAGATTGTTCTATTTCTAGACAGTGAGTGGGGTGGTTAAGTAATAGCTCAGGCATATACCAAGACCGGTCGTGCTTTTTTGGAATGGTTGAGGAAATAGTTGTAAGAACTGCGTTGTGGTCTGACCACGGAATAGGGACTATATTGGAGTGGAGGACTTCAGGCATAATTCCGGTTGTTAGGAATATGTGATCTATTCTACTAAATGATTGGTGCGGATTTGAAAAAGAGGTGAAGTTGCGTTTTGTTGGATTCATCTCCCTCCATGAGTCCACCAGGTTGTATTTTGAGAGGAGATTGGGAAGATTCCATTTAGGATGGTGTTTGTTTTGAATATAGGGGGACTTGTCTAAGAAAGGGAGAAGAACCTGGTTTGAGTCTCCGCAAATCAGAAGGGAGCCAAGTTTATGAGCATTTATGGTTTGAAGAAGGTGAGACATGAATGGCATAGGATTGAGGTTAGGGGCATAGTATGAGACAATCGTAATTGCCGTGTCTAAAATATAGCCTGTTAAGATCAGGTATCTCCCCTCTGGGTCTCTGATTTCTGTGTTCAATGTGAAAGGAGTCGAGCGGTGGAAGGCTATAAGGGTGCCTCTTTTCTTTACTGTGGCGGATGCATTGTAAACTTGTGGATAAGCTGTGTGAAAGTACTTAGGGGTTGTGCTTGGGGTGAAATGAGTGTGAAATGAGTTTCCTGAAGGCAAACTATGTGGGCTTTTTTTGACTGGAAAAGCCTGAAAGCTTTTGATCGCTTCTGTGGTATGTTTAAGCCTTGAACATTGAGTGACAATAAGTTCAATGGTGCCATGGTAGCCAAACCGACAACTCAATCTTACCGTGCTTCCGCGTGTAGCAATTACCCGGACCACTCCGTGCAGACTGGATGGGGAGAAGGGCAGGAAAGGAGGTTTCAGGGGAAAAATAAAAGACAACAAAGGTTAGTGCAACAACAGTTAACAAATTGTAACAAACATATTTAGCATAAGTCTGTGGTTGGGGAAAAGGATCCCCACCAGGGAAAAGGGGGTCTCCGTCAGATCCCCACATATTAAGTTGGGGGTCTGAGTTAGACCAAATGGGGCACATGTTTTTCCAAGGGTCAGAGTGCCACGTTCCGTAGTGTACAAAAAGGGGAGAGAAGAGCAATTGTAAGAGATGAGAGGATGCGCTTGGCTATGTAGAATATTAGAGAACCCTATCGTTCCTGAGGTAAATGGTACTGCCTAATGGGGTATAGGGGTCTTGGGACAGGCGGGATCACCCAGGAGATATACCGGGAGGTTAGTTTGGGAGTGGGAGTAGAGTGGAGTCTGGATTATTAGGGATAGATTAGAACAATAGGATTAAATCCATATTGCTGTCATCTATTGCGATAGCCAGAATGACTTGAGGGAGAGGGGGTGCAGTAGGCAACCGTTCGCTTAAAGAGAGTGAATTTAACAATTAGAGGAAGGTGGTCATGAATTTGTGCTGGGTAGAAGGGATTGGCGTGATAAACTATTCTTGCTTTCTCTGGATTTCACCAAAGTTTCAGAGTACAGAGCCATGGATGTGGTTCCAGAAAAGGAGCGAAGGGTATAGTTGGGTAGGCTACTATGGGGAATGTGTGATAAAAGGGTAGGGTGGTGGTTACAATATTATTACCTAGTGAATGGATTTGGGGTCGTTACCAGAAGAGGGGGGGTCACCCTAAGGGTGGTACAAGCAGCTCAGATGCAAGTGACCAGAGTTCCAACCTAGAGAGAAAGGGAAAAATGGTTAATAATGTCTTCATTTTGGTCCTGCTGCGTAGCATGGTTGTTGGCTGAGGATGATGGCGATCTTCTGCGTGTGGATGATGTGGCAGAGGGTTGCTCAATTAATTTGAAGTCCACAAGGGCTTGGTGTAACTGGTCAGGTGACCTGCAGACTATCTTTGTCCCTTGCAGTGTAAAACGGAGGGAAAAAGGGAAACCCTATTGGTATTTAATGTTGCGTTGCTGTAACTCAATCAGGAGGGGTTTCATGGCTCTTCTCTTGTTAATTGTCTGTTGTGAGATGTCCGCAAAAATTTGGTAGTTGTAGTTTTGAAAAGTCAAGATGTTTTTTTCTCGTGCTGCCTGCAGTATTTGCTCTTTGGACCTATAGTAATGAAATTTGGTTATTATGTCCCTGGGGGGACCGTCAGCCTTTTTAGGGGTGAGAGCCCTATGAATCCTGTCCATTTCTAGGCACTCTACAGGGATGCCTGGGAGCAGTTCTTGGCATAGGGCAAGAATGGTGGATTGAAGGTCTACTACAGACTCTGGTATGCCCCTAAATCTCAGGTTTGACCTTTTTGCCCGATTCTCAAAATCCTCCAGTCTATTTTGCAGGGTTAAGTTTTCTTCCTTGAGGGTATCTATATCAGACATGCATTCCTGAGTAAAGATTTCTATTTCATCTACCTTGGTTTCCAGGGCATCTGTGCGGTTTCCTATCTCCCTTATTTCTCTTGTGAGACTTGAGGTGATTTGTTCAGATGTCTGTTTAAGTGCTCTGTGAAGCATCTTTTCAAATTGTTTGAGCAATCCTGAGGGGATTTCCTTGTCACCTTTATCCAACTGTGGTGACACAATTGAGTCCTCTCCCTCACTATCTGAGGTAATATTGGACAGAGATGCCATAGGATTAGTTGTTTTGGCAGTTTTAGCTGCCGTTTGCTTTCTCTGTTTTCCTGAGGGGAGCTGTTCTGAGGCTAGCGGTGCTGTCTTAGTGGTGCCTTTGCTCAGCTGAGGGCCGCTTGGAGGATTTGTTTTTGTCCTGTTTCTGGCACCTCCTAGCACCATTCTTTCACCCAAATGTCCCCCTCACCTTCCTACAACTTGTGGTCCGTTTATGGGATGGTTTGACCGGATCAAATACCGGGTTATCCACGGCTTTCTTCCCTGAGTAGCGGAGCTCTAGGCAGGCATGTCTGCTCCTCTAGAGCCCGCCCATGTGACCTCTGTATTTATTTTTTCACAAAATGTTCATATTAGCAGGTTATTTCTCACACACAGCATATGCATACCACAAATTACACCCCAAAACACGTTTTGCTATTCCTCTCGAGTATGGCGATACCCCATGTGTGAGACTTTTACACAGCGTGGCCACATACAGAGGCCCAACATGCAAGGAGCACCATCAGGCGTTCTGGAACACCCAGACCAATTCTGACATTCCTCTCCTACATGGAAAAAATCAGCATTTATTTGCTAGAAAATTACATAGAACCCCAAAACATTTTATATGCTTTTTTAGCAAAGACCCTAGAGAATACAATGGCGGTCGTTGCAACTTTTTATCGTGCATGGTATTTGCACAGCAATTTTTCAAACGTGTTTTTTTTTTGGAAATAAAACATTTTTGTGCTGTAAAAAAAAACAAAAAAAACATTAAAGTTAGCCCAATGTTTTTGCATAATATGAAAGATGAAGTTACGCCGAGTCAATAGATACTCAACACGTCACCCTTCAAAATTGCACACGCTTGTGGAATGGCGCCAAACTTTGCTACTTAAAAATGTTTTTACTGGTTACATCATTTTAGTTGGAGAAGAGGTCTAGGGCCAAAATGATTGCTCTCGCTGTAACGTTCGCAGCGATACCTCACATGTGTGGTTTGAACACAGTTTTCATATGTGGGCGGTCGCTTCTGTATACGAGCACACGGGAAGAGGGGCGCTTTATTTTATTATTTTTTTTATTATTATTGTTCATTTAACTTTTTTTGTTTTAGTTTGACGCGTTTTTCCCCAAAAATAAATGTTTTGATCACTTTTATTCCTATTACAAGGAATGTAAACATCCCTTGTAATAGGAATATGACATTACAGGTCCTCTTTACAGTGAGATATGGGGTCAATAAGACCCCACATCTCACCTTTAGGCTGGGAAGCCTGAAAAAAAACGATCGTGGCTTCGATCGTAGCGGTGAGTCGGAAGAAGCACCACAGGGTGAAGGGAGGGGGATGTCCCCTTTTGCCTCCTGTAAGAACGATCAAGAGGCGGAACAGCCGGCATTATCATTCTTGTGGTGTAGGGAATCGGACGTCATATGACGGCCAGTGGGCGGGAAGTGGTTAAAACACATTTTTTTCCCCAGAGTATTTTCCGGGTATTGCAGAGTATTGTGCGGGGGTATTGCAGAGTATTGTGCGGGGGTATTGCAGAGTATTTTGCATGGGTATTGCAGAGTATTGTGCAGGGGGTACTGCAGAGTATTGTGCAGGGGTATTGCAGAGTATTGCGCAGGGGTATTGCAGAGTATTGTGCAGGGGGTATTGCAGAGTATTGCGCAGGGGGTATTGCAGAGTATTGCGCAGGGGGTATTGCAGAGTATTGTACAGGGGGTATTGCAGAGTATTGCGCAGGGGGTATTGCAGAGTATTGCGCAGGGGGTATTGCAGAGTATTGCGCAGGGGGTATTGCAGAGTATTGCGCAGGGGGTATTGCAGAGTATTACGCATGGGGTATTGCAGAGTATTGCGCAGGGGGTATTGCCGAGTATTACGCAGGGGGTATTGCAGAGTATTGTGCAGGGGTACTGCAGAGTATTGTGCAGGGGTATTGCAGAGTATTGGCCGGGTATTGCAGAGTATTGCGCAGGGTATTGCAGGGATGGCTGAGCAGGGATGGCTGGATCTGTGAATGCAATAGTCACAGATCCAGCCACAGTGCTGCTGCTGCCACCCGCTCCCCCTCTCTCACACTGTACCGATCGGTACAGAGAGAGAGGAGGGAGGAACCGGCGTCATCAAATGACGCTGGTTTGTTTACATGTGATCGCTCCGTCATAGGACGGAGCGATCACGTGGTAAACGGCCGCTATCAGCGGCAATTTACCACAATCCGTGATCAATAGACGTCCTCCCAGAGTTAAGGAACCGCCTTGTAGCCATAATTGGGCTATGGGGCGGTGAGTAAGTGGTTAATGACATTTAAAAAACAATTGCATTTTTCACATCATGAAAAACGGTCGTGCATACGCGGCATAAGGCTTTATGAGAAGGTCTGCCAAGTACAATAAATGTGCACATGTGGAATCAATATGATACATATTGCTTTGAAATAGATAGAACAAATAGAACAAAACTCCAAAATAGATATGTAAGAACTCTGCCTATGATTAACTGGCCCAGTTTTCAGAGAATAATCATTGAATCACGTTCTGCTAATCCCAAGGTCAGTTGAAGCGTAAAACGATTTAATCTGCTCAAATATGCCTGTGTTTTGAGAAGACCCCAGAAAACCCCAAAGAAACACACACAAACACATATAGAATATAGATCATACAAATACCATGCAGACAGAGCCCTGGGTTATAAGACCGCAGGGCTGCAATGCATTGGTGCAATATAACAGTGACAGTGCACTTCCCATATTTTTGCTGAAATGTTCTATGCAAAATCTAAAGAAAGGGATAGCAATATACTTACTGGGAACAGATATGAAATGCTCCCTTGACCGTTACAAACCTTTTAACAGAATGGTGCACAGTAAACAGCCCTCCAATGATCACATCTCCACTCTGGTAATATTCATATTCAAATGCAGACCTCAGAATGGTGAGATTACATGCAGGGGGATTCTTTTGTACAGCTTGAGCAAGAGATTGTCCTTGAGCGATGGAGACAAACTTGGATAGGACAACGAGACTCAGAAATCCCTCCATAATAGAAGATACATCACCAGCTGTATGTGCGTTCCCCACATCTCCAGTACTTTATATACAATGTTAGAGATTAATTTAGAATACAAGAGAAATGTCTGAGGAAAACACTTACAATGACGTGATTCTCAACATAAAAAAATAAAAGTATATTTATTGAACTGAATAATAATAATATCAATCCTCTGGCTGCTTCAGTCTTAAAGCTTAACCAAGTATTGCCCTATGAATGTTGGTCTTCAAATGTTTCTAAAAGAGAAA
Source organism: Rana kukunoris (assembly GCA_029574335.1). NCBI lineage: Eukaryota > Metazoa > Chordata > Amphibia > Anura > Ranidae > Rana > Rana kukunoris. The sequence continues at coordinate 17,988,876 of CM056049.1, forward strand.
ACAAATTATCCTTATGGCCCGAGCACCTGCACATAGACATTCCCCAAAGTACATAGCTCCACGTCTGAAGATTTGACTGGATGCTCAATCTCTGAACTGGTGCCAAGTGGGCTATTAAACCAATGTGCCGACCATGCTATGGTTGAATAATGACTACAGCATGGTGGCCCAGTTCTGGGAGGGCATCTATTATTGTCCTCCCAAAACTGTGAGCCTACTGTGCCACCTACCCAGCACACTCTGTGACCACTATGTCCTCTGGATACAGCTGATCACATTCTGTGTTAGAGGACCAATCACAGTGACCCTTTACCATGTGTCCACAGCTGATCATGATATAAACACACTTATTGGTATTCCTTTCTGTTGATTACCACCTGGCACCCAGCCTGAATATCGCCATCAAGATACAGCTTCATCCACTCTGGAATCAGGTATTATAGCTGAGAATTGCACCCAAGAACTAGATGACACTAGCTTGGGTGCAAACTGGAAATGACTTTATTGTAAATTCACACAGATTGGCCCGGATTCACAAAGCACTTACGCCAGGGTATCTCCAGATATGCTGCGTAAGTACAAATATGCGCCGTCGTATTTGTGCGCCAAACCCACAAACTAAGATATGCCTAAAAACACTTCATCCTATCGACGTAACCTGCCTAATTGCCTTAGAGTGGGTGCATATTTACGCTGGACGTATGTGGCGCTCCCATTGATTTTCTATTCAAATATGCAAATAAGGTATATACACCGATTCACGAACGTACTTGCGCCCGGCGCATGATTTACGCTGTTTGCGTAAGTTTTACGTTCGGCATAAAGTTATTCCCCATAGATGAGGTGCAACCCATGCAAAGGTATGGACCAGGGAACACAAGCCTACGTATTTTACGTTGGACGTCTGTGAATATGGGCCGACGTGGGTCTGGCTGGGGAGTAGGTTACGTTCACGGTGTACACAGTGATCCGGCGTATCTTAGGCAGTTGTTCCGACGTGGTTGTACGCATGCGCACTGGGATACGTCCATGTCCCGACTCATGCGCAGTTCATTTTAAGTACTTATCCATCACTAACTGCTGGTAGACCCTCCGCAGCATTGGATAGACCTTTCTTGATGGGACCTCTGCTGCTTCAGCTAGGGGAATCAAAAGCCTCCGGACTAGATCCGTGTTTGTCCCTATAATGAGGAAGCTCTTGTGGGCCGCTGGCGGCCGAGGGAAGACTACTGCTAAGGTGTCAAAGGTCTCTGCTGCTCCCGCTACAGAAGGATCGAAGGTCAGATGAATGGATAGATATCCATCGTAAGGGAAACTTTGAGTCCCTATACCCCATATTTCCAGCTCTTCCAATTTTTGAAGGGGTAGGTGGGAAAGGTATCTATCATAAAAGTCTCTGTATAGGAGGGTCACTTGAGCTCCGGTGTCCAGGAGGGCCTTGGTGTAGATCCCTTCTACTTGGATGGAAACTAATGGGGAGGGCCCCACTAAATTTTCAGGGAACTTCCGGGGTTTGGATTCCTTTTTTTGCTTGGTAACCAGCACCCTCACTCCCTTCTTACGTTGGCTTCCTCTCACTTCCACCTGTCCATGCTGGGAAGGGGTGTAAGATGGCATTGGTTGAGGTTGTTCCTCCCTCTTTTGCTTCTCTATTTCCTTTGGTACTTTGAAGTTGTCTACAGTAGGCGGGCACCCGGTGACTTCTTCACCGGGCCCCTCTGAAGTTTTCTGCCGGCTTGTACATTTGTTGACTAGCCTTAAAGGGGCTAGGGCAAACTTTCCTTGTATGTCCTACTTCTCCACAGTTGAAACAAAATATTAATCTTCTGGGCCTTCTTGGTTGATCGCCCTGCCTGTAGGCAGGCTTCTCCGCTTCTTCCCTCTTGGTTTGGTAAGGGAGGACTTCCGCTTGGCTGGTCAGGGCGGCCACCATTTCCATGAGTTGGGACACCTGCGTCCTCAGGAGTTCAACTTGAGGGTCACTATCCTCTGTGGACACTACACAAACTTGTGCAGTGGGTTTCAGGAGGCTGGTACATACTCTTCTGGTCCAGTAGGACCTCTTCCTGTCGAATCATCCGAATCAGTACGGGGTACTTTAACACTCCGTTTCCCTGTTGAGTTTGCAACTGAAAGGCAATAGGATCCATGGGCTGGGCTCCCCTTATAACTTGTTGAGTTCTGATCTCATCTACTTTTGTGGGATCCATTCCCTTCTTTAACAGGATCTGGTGCAAGATTTTATCTAAGTGGCCGACAAATTTGGATAACTTCTCCCCTTGTTTCTGAAAACAGTGCTCCAATTGATAGAGAAGTTCACTGGTGTTTTCAGTTCTTCCAAACACACTCTGCAAAATGTCTAGATCAGACCTCAAAATTTACACTCGCCTGCTCGCGTTTTGCGAGTAAATTTTAAAGGGCTGGCGAGTGTGGGCTGCCTGTGAGTGGGGGGGCAAGCAAGGAGAGTCGCGCTGCCTGTTTGTTAATAGCGCGCGCCGGGAAACATTACAGCTTTCCAATCAATAGCTGCCGCCGCCGTAAGGGTCATATACAGCACCTCCCCCTTTTCCGGGCACTTTTTTCATAGACAGATCACACATCCCAGGATTGGATGGGTGATCTGTCTATCAAAGTTTCCCGGACAAGGGGGAGGGGTTGTATATGACGCTTACGGCGGGGCCCTCTCACCCGTACAGACACCACTCCGCAACATACAATATCCAGATCAACAGCTCCCCACTGTTACGTTAGTCAGCTGGTGAGTTCCTCCAGTCTTCTGGAAGCATGGATTGCAGGCACTTAGTCTGGTTCCTCTCCGGATGGTTGGTCTCTGAATGGATCCCCTTCCAGGCTTCCGGCTAACTGCTTGGCTGTAGTTGCTCTCCCCTGCTCTGCAGAGGGGATAACGTAGATCCCAAGAGAGCGAAAACAGCTACTCCCTTCCTTTAAGTAACCTCCCCCATAAGGCTGGGCGGAGGTGTCATGTGCTCCAGGAAGGCAAGGCATTGTGAGAAATGTAGTCTGTTCCTACTAATTGTCATCAATGGAGTCTGTTTCACCTGGTACCTTTAGTCCCAATAATGCACTGTTGTTAAGAAATACAAATACATATGTACAATACCACTGGAACACTGGTGGGGATTCAGGTCTGCACTGCTATCAATGATCCATGATGGCATGACCCCGCTACAGGACATTTCTATGGGAGATAGTAAACCACCAGTTTCCCAGGGCTCCCATATGTCACCCAGAAGGATTGTTGGGTCGCTTATCGGGATCAATGTTTTTCTATTTCTACCCATAGTGGGCTGTCTGTGCAGTGAAACCATTGGCCATAGATGGTCTTGGATGTCTGCTAGTCCTGCCCCCCTACCCTTTTATGTGGTATAAGGTTGTTTCGTGGGCATCTGGCTTTTTTACCTCCCCATATGAATTTCCATACAATACTGGACATGGTGCTGGTATTGAAGGGTATGGGAATTGGTAAGGAGTGGAAGATGTAAAGAATTTGTGGTAAGACGAACATTTTGAATGCCATTATTTTGCCTAACCAGGATAGTTCTCTTCTTGATATATCATTTAGTTGTTCTAGTTTGGCTATAAATAGTTTTAGGTTGGCATCTGCTAAAGATGAGGTTGTGTTAGTTAGGGTGAGTCCTAGGTATGAGATACCCTTTTTACTTCACATGTAAAGCCTTGTACACAGCTTGTTGGCCAAAAATCCAACCATTTGACAATTGACAGATTTTCTACGGACAATGGTCTGTTGGCGGATTTTCCAATCGTGTGTACACAAGTTCCTCAGACAAAAGTCCAAAGTACAAACACGCATGCTCGAAATCAATGCTCACCAAACACGACATTAGCAGAAGGTGCCCAAAGGGTGGCGCTCAAGAGCTGAAATTTCACGCAGTACGTAACTACGTTTGTGTTTGTTGGCTGACAATTGTGTGCCATTTGTATGCAAGATATACGTTTTTGGCCAACGACCTTCAGACAAAAGTCCAACGCTTTGTCTGTGGAAAATCGGATTGTGTGAGAGGCTTAAGGGAGAATGTCTTGTTTTGATGTTTGTGGGACTCTCATGTCTAGGATTAGGGATTTGGTGAGGTTGACTTTATAATAAGATAATTCTCCAAAGTCTGTCAATGTTTTGTGGGCTTGTACGAGGGAGGTAAGTGGGTTTGTTAGAAAGAGGATTACATCATCTGCAAATAAATTTATGACATGCTTATTGGAGCCTAACTGGAAACCTGTGATTGGGGCGTGTGTTCTGATTTCAGCTAGGGGTTCTATTATTATATTGAATATTGTGGGGTAGAGGGGGAAACCTTGGCTTGTTCCATTGGATATGTTAAAGGGTGTGGATAAGAGACCCGAGGTATACACTTGTGCTGATTGGCAGGAATATAGGAATATAGAGACAGTATTTCAATGAGTATCGGACCTTTGAAGCCAATTTGGCTAGTACCATTTCCATGTATGTCCAGTGGACCCTGTTGAATGCCTTCTCTACGTCTATAGATAGTAGCAAAAAAGGAGTTTGGGTTTTAACAGCACGGTGAATAACATTGTTGATTCTTCTAGTAGCATCTGAGGTTTGTCTCCCCCCTCACAAATCCCATCTGGTCGATCTGAATGATATAGGGAAAAATATCTGTTAATCATTTGGCTATTATGTTTGCATATATTTTGATATCTGGGTTCAGAAGTGATTTTGGCCTAAAGTTGGCTGGGGTGGTTGGGTCTTTTCCAGGTTTGGGTAGAGTGACTATGTGGGCTCTCGGCAGATTCTGCTGCTCTTGTGAAAATCGATTACATGTGTGGAGTGAGAATTTCTTTGAATGATTTGTAGTATTCATCTGCGAAACTATCAGGTCCTGGGGATTTATCGTTTGGTAGTATTTTGTTTGTTTCAATTTCTTGGGTGGTGAAAAGGGAATTCAATTCTTTAAGCTGATCTTCCGACAGAGATGGGAGTTTGATTCTCTGTCGGAATTGTTGTATGTTATCTGTGGTTGGTTGTGGGATTGAGGTGTCTGTGAGTAGGTTGTACAGTGCTCCGTAGAATTCGGCAAATTGGTTTGCTATATCTTGCGGGTTAGTTATTTTGTAGTGCAGGGTGGTACTGTATGTATTGGATATGCTATTCTAGTTTTGGTGTGAGCTGCCTTGATTCTGTTGGCCAGATATTTCCCTTCTCTGTTTGCCATAGGATCCTATTTGTAGGCATCTAAAGCTGCGTACACACGATTAGTCCATTCGATGAGAACGGTCCGACGGACCGTTTTCATCGGTTCACCGATGAAGCTGACTGATGGACTGATGTGCCTACACACCATTCATGAACCGATCGTCTCAGAACGCGGTGACGTAAAACCCAACGACGTGATGAAAAAAACAAGTCCAATGCTTCCAAGCATGCGTCGACTTGATTCTGAGCATGCGCGGCCTTTTAACCGATGCTTTTGCATACCAACGATCGGTTTTGAACTATCGGTTAGCCGGTTGAATTTTAAAGCAAGCCATCTGTTTTTTGGCCGAAGGATAACGGACTGATGGGGCCTATACACGATCGGTTTGGACCGATGAAAACGAACCTCAGTCTGTTTTCATTGGTTTGAACCGATCGTGTGTACGAGCCTTAAGATGTTTGTCATATTGTTGTGTTAGAAGTTCTTTCAGGTTTTCTTTGAGTTTAGAAAGTGTATTTGCTAGGGCGGTTGTTGAAGATGCTTTGTTTTGGGTTTCTAGTGTATGTATATCACATAGTAGATTGTTAAGTTTTGTGGTGTGGCGTTTTATTCTCTCTGGCCCCTAACTGCTTTGTGAGCGATCCTTATGCCTCATACACACGATCGGTTTTCCCAGCGGTCAAAAGTCTGCCGGGAAAACCGAGGGGAAAACCAAGAACCTGCTTGGTTGCTTTTCCCGTGTACACACGGCCGGTTTTCCCGATAAGAAAACTGCCATGACAGCTTATGTGGATTGTGTCCTGTCATACAGCAGTTTAAGCTGTGAATACAAGATACCCCCTTGAGTGGAGAGCTCCAGGGGGTGAAGTAGCATAAGTGCTAAGACTTATTCTCTCACTTGTGAAAAGCCTCTATTGCCCACCAAAGAACTGGCATTTGATAGTGAATTTAAAGGGGGAAGAGCTTAGTACCAGGAGGGGGCTTATATTTGTACACAAAACAAGGTCTCATCAGTTACCTGTTTTATAAAGGACCCAGAGATCACCCTGAAGTCAAACACAGATGATTTCAGCCACATCAAGATTATTTTTAGAAATGTTGTAGAAATTAATTTAGACAGGTCAGTTATACTGTTTTTGCCAATTTATTCCTAAAACACAAATTGCTCCTTAGTCAACACCATTGACATCATTTTTTATATGTAGGTTAGGAATTGACTTTCTCCAGAATATATTTTCTGGAATTTCTCTCAGGTCTTATGATAATTAAATAACATTTAGGAAAGAATATGCAGCCTAACAATCCAGCACTGGAGGTCAGTATGGCGAATATCTCCACAGCCACCATGTATTTCCCTCTTGTGCTCAGATAGGCCGGGATCATGGCAATCCAGACACTGCAGAACACCAGCATGCTAAAGGTGATGTATTTGGCCTCGTTAAAACTGTCCGGTAATGTCCTTACCATAAAAGCCAGAACAAAACTCACAGCTGCCAGAAACCCCATATAACCCAACACAGAGTAGAAGCCGATAACTGACCCTTCATTACACTGAATGATGATCTTCCCAGGATAGGAGTGCATGTCATACTCTTGGTAGGGAGGAGACACCGACAGCCAAATAACACATATCAGAAATTGGACAGAGGAGCAGATTATGACAACAGAATTAGACAACTTATTTCCCACCCACTTCCTCCAGTAGCTGCCGGGTTTGGAGGCTTTGAAGGCAATGCAGACTGTGATAGTCTTGGCCAGAATACAAGAGACAGCGATGGAGAACAAGACCCCAAAGGACGTTTGTCTCAGAATGCAGGTTATATCCACAGGACGTCCAAGAAACAAAAAGACACAGAGGAAGCTCAACATGATGGAGGTCAGGAGGATGAAGCTCACAGTCCGGTTATTGGCTTTCACAACCGGGGTGTCCCGAAGTAAAATAAACATTGTCAGTATATAGAGAGTTCCAGCAGAACTTAATATAGAGCTAACATAAAAAGCTAAAGCTAGGATGTTTGTCTCATAGGAGAGATAGTCATATGTTTTCGGGATACAGATTACTCTTCTTTCATCTGGCAACTGGTCATCGGGACATCTGTGGCAGAACTCACTGTCTGTGGAAGAAGAATACCGTGCAATAAGTTACACATTTTCACAACTATCGATTGATTAAAGTTTTTTATAAAGCTGATGGTGGCTCACATGTGGATTTTCTGAACAGAAGTGGATTCTTTGAACACAAGTGGAAGAGTTAAAAAAACAGGAGTTTGCTTTTAACTGATTCTGCTTGCAAGTGTTGATTTGTTTCTCTCTTTTCTCTGACACTTTTTAAACAGCTTTTTTTTTCTGCTAATTAAGGGGAGTGTTTAATTGTGAACAGGTGAGTATATAGTCTTTGTACGAACTCCCATAGGAGCTGGCTCCCAGCTGATGGTGGCTCACATGTGGATTTTCTGAACAGAAGTGGATTCTTTGAACACAAGTGGAAGGGTTAAAAAACAGGAGGAGTTAAGACAGGAGTCTTCTAAACTGTAAGTAACATCTTAAACTTCCTACAAGTAATTATATTGTAACTGGGAAATGTGTGCTAGCAGGGTTGAAGGTGTTGCTCAGTGCACAGTGTGTATGCAAAATTGGTGCAACAGCTCCAGGATGGATACCGCTGTGACAGATGTGAGCAGGTTGCCCTTCTGGAAGCTCGCATTAGAGATCTGGAGGAGCAAGTTGCAACACTGGGCAGAAAGAACAACCTTAAAAGGGGTCCTCTGCTCGCTGAGCAGGTGGTCAGTAGGGTTGATGTGGAGGGTGGAGGGGCAAGTCAGGATTATCAGATAGGAAGATGGGTTAATGTAGTTAGAGGGAGTGGAAGGGGCTTGCATAAAAGGAAGGCCAATCCTGTATTTGTGCGTCAAAACAAATTTGCCAAGTTGGGTGAAGATGTGAAGGTGGCAAACACAAAGGTGGCAGCCCTAGATGTTACTGCTACCCCTAAAAGCTGGGAGAGCAACCCATCTAGTAGAAGTGGTGAGGGGAGTGCAGGTAGGCCTGGACAGTTGGTGGTAATAGGGGATTCTTTAATCAGAAGGACTGATAGAATAATTAGTCGACAGGATCGCCTCAACCGAATGTTATGCTGTCTCCCTGGTGCCAGGGTTCGGCATGTGGTGGACCGGGTGGAAAAATTACTGGGAGGGGCTGGGCATGACCCAGCTGTCTTGATCCACGTTGGAACCAATGACAGTATACATGAAAGGTGGAGGCTCCTTAAGAATCAATTTAAAAAACTAGGCTGCAAGATGAAGGGAAGGACCTCCAAGGTGATATTCTCTGAAATATTGCCTGTGCCATGTGCAACACAAGGCAGGGGGAGATTAGAGAGCTGAATTCATGGCTAAAGACCTGGTGTAGGAAGGAGGGATTTGGGTTTCTAGGGCACTGGGCTGACTTTTGATTGGCGTGCAACATATATGCTAAAGATGGTTTGCACTTGAATGGAAGGGGGTCTGCTGTTCTGGGGAAGAGGTTTAGGGAAATGCTGGAGGTGTATTTAAACTAGACTTGAGGGGGAGGGTGAACTAGAATTACATCGGGCACACAGGTCAGTTAGGGGTCAGACATTAATGGAGAGTGGAATGGGGATAGATGGAGGTGGGGTTATGGCAGGTGACAAGAAATTTCCCATGTTGCAAACAGCCATTGGAAATTATAGTGCCATTTGATACTACTAAAAATTCTATGAATTATATGAAAAACACCAGCAAAAAATGTAACAATACATTTAAGTGTTTGTTCACCAATGCCAGAAGCCTTCCAAGCAAAACAGGTGAGTTGGAAGCTCTGGTGCATGAGGAGAGCTATGATGTAATCGGTATTGCTGAAACTTGGCTTCAATCCTCACATGACTGGGCTATTAATATTCCTGGCTATGCTCTCTTTCGGAAAGACAGGGTAAAAAGGAAAGGTGGAGGCGTCTGTCTCTATGTGAGAAGTGAACTCAAAGCAAGCATGAAAGAGGACCTGGTTGATGGAGAGTGTGATGCAGTTGAAGCATTATGGGTGGAACTGCATACAGATGTGCGTAGTTCAAAGGTAATCATTGGAGTTTGTTATAGACCACCCAATGTTAATGAGGAGGTGGAGACTCTGCTCCTTGCACATATGGAAAGAGCTGCAAGAACTGGGACGGTGATAATAATGGGGGATTTTAACTACCCAGAAATTGACTGGAATAATGGAATTTCTGGGACAGTTAAAGGAAAAAAAAATTAAAAACCTATTGCAGGACAATTTTGTGGTCCAGTTTATTGAGGCCCCAACTAGGAATGATGCTCTGTTGGACCTGGTAATCTCAAACCATGCAGAGCTTATTACTAATGTTCAGATAAAGGAACACCTTGGTAGCAGTGATCATAACATGATTTCATTTAATGTTAACTATAAGCAAGAAATACATACAGGAAAAATAAAAACACTTAATTTCAAGAGAGCAAATTTTCAAAGGATGAGGACTGCTCTCCAGGACTTGGACTGGGAGGGAATATTGGCACTGATGAACACAGAACAGAAATGGAAATTCTTCAAAAAGACTGTCTGGAACCTCACTGCAAAGTATATTCCCATGGGCAATAAATTTAAAAGGCTAAAGATAAAACCTATGTGGCTCACGGTCAAAGTTAAAAAGCTATAAACAATAAGAAAATAGCTTTTAAAAAATATAAAAATGAAGGAACACTAGTGTCGTTTAAATGTTACAAAGAATATAATAGAATATGTAAAAAGGAAATCAAGGATGCAAAAATTCAAAATGAACGACAGATTGCAAAAGATAGTAGGACAAACTCCAAAAAAATCTTTAAATATATTAATAGTAAAAAGGTCAAGTCTGACCATGTATGCCCTTTACAAAATATTCTAGAGTGGGTAACTGAAGACAAAGTGAAGGTAAATGTATTAAATGCTTTCTTCAGCTCTGTGTATACAATGGAGGATGGGGGAGCTCATGTCCATAATGGGGGTGGGAGTGACACAGCCCCAAATCCACAATGGCTCAAAAGTGATATTGTCCAGAAATATTTAGACAGAACAGAGGTGGATAAAGCACCTGGACCAGATGGCATCCACCCACGGATCCTAAAAGAATTGAGCTCTGAAATTTCAAAGCCACTGTATCTAATATTTAGGGACTCATTAATGACAGGAATAGTACCACTGGATTGGCGTAGAGCTAATGTGGTGCCTATATTTAAAAAGGGAACAAAGTCTTTACCAAGTAACTATAGACCTGTAAAGTTGATCCAGGGTAAATCCGATTGCCTCTCGGGGAATCAGGAAGGATTTTTTTCCCCTCCTGTAGCAAATTGGATCATCGCTCTGCTGGGGTTTTTGCCTTCCTCTGGATCAACTGTGGATATGGAGTTGGGTGTATGGGATTGTACTGTGTTTTTTTTTTGTTTGTTTATTTTTTTTGTGGTTGAACTGGATGGACTTGTGTCTTTTTTCGACCTGACTAACTATGTAACTATGTAACATTTATAGTTGACATCTGTTCTGTAATAACTATGGCCTGGATTCACAGACATCAAAGCATATTTATGTCGCCGTAACGTATCTCTTTTACGCTACGCCGGCGCAGCACGGTGAGTCAAGCATGGAATTCACAAAGCAAATGCTCCCAACTCTGCTCCGGCGTAATATATATTTCGTAGGCGTAAGCCAGCGTAAGTGGAAGTAAGTGGGCTGGAAGTGGGTGTGATCCATGTTAATGAAGCGTGACCCAATGCAAATGATGGGCCGGGCGCCAGACAAGTACTTAAACTGGACTGCGCATGCGTTGAGACGTGGACGTATCCCCGTGCGCATGCTCACAACCATGTCGGAAAAAACTGCCTAAGAAACGCTGGATCACTGTGTACGCCGTGAACGTAACCTACGCCCAGCCAGACCCACGTCGGCCCATATTCACAGACGTCCAACGTAAAATACGTAGGCTTGTGTTTCCTGGTCCATACCTTTGCATGGGTTGCGCCTCATCTATGGGGAATCACTTTACGGCGAACATAAAACTTACGAAAACCGTGTAAATCATGCGCCGGGCGCACGTACGTTTGTGAATCAACGTATCTCCCTCATTTGCATATTTGAATAGAAAATCAACGTGAGCGCCACATGCATCCAGCGTAAATATGCGCCCTCGCTATGCCGGCGTAGGCAAGTTACGTCGGTGGGATGAAGTCTGTTTTTAGGCATATCTTAGTTTATGGGTTCGGCGCACAGATACGACGGCGCATATTTTTACTTACGCGGCGTATCTAGAGATACAACGGCATAAGTGCTTTGTGAATCCGGGCCTATGTGTTTATTACCTGTTACATTAGAGATTTCCCCATCAGAACACGGCACACAGTGATAGCAGCAAGCATGGATTCCTCCAGTTGGAGTTTTCCTGTATCCTGGAGGACAGGGATCATTGCACCGACCTTGGGGAAACTCAAAGGAAAAAAAGTTTAGGCAGATTTAGATTAGTCCTTTAGGTTCCTAAACATGTAAGTAAATAACTGTATTGAGTACAATCTAAAATACTGTACGCAATATACATTTTGTCAGCAGAAAATAAATTTCACAAAAAATGTTTAGTAAACACAAATTTAAAATGTATTTGTAGTGAAAACTAAGCACCCCATCTAATGGAACGTGCTACATGCAAATACATTTTATCTGCTGGAGCAAAAATTTGGGCTAACTTTAATGTTTTAATTTTTTTAAATTCATAGGGCCAGATTCAGGTAGAGTTAGGCTGGAGTATCAGTGATACGCCAGCATAACTCTCACTTTGAGCTGGCGTTTCTGGTTTCTGTAAGCAGAAAACAAGAAACGCCGGGTTGGAGTTCCTATACGAGCGGCGTAATTGTATTTCGCCGTCGTATCGGAACTGCAATTTTAAAAATGGCGCTCGGGGCGTTCCCGCTGATTAACACCGAGAATATGTTAACCAGCGAGAATCGGCAATTCACGATCGTACTCGGGCCCGACGCAGTGACTTTCCGAGGTTTCCGTAAGTGATATGCGGCGTAAAGAAAAACATGCCCCCTAGGTGGAGTATCCTATGTTAAGTATGGCCGTCGTCATCACGTCGAATTTAAAAATGTTCGTGTCTTTTGCGTAAAACGTCCGTGAATGGGGATTGACGTCATTGACGTTCACTGACAGAATTTGGAGCATGCGCACTGACAGTCGACGCATGCGCAGTACGTTCGCCATGGGATCGCGCCTAGTTTAAATAATACACGCCCCCTACCCGCCCAATTTGAATTCCGCCGGCTAATTTTCGCTACGCCGCCGCAACTTTAGGAGCAAGTGCTATGTGAATAACAGTACTTGTTCCTAAAGTTTCGGCGGAGTAACGTAAATGACAAACGTTACTCCAAAATAAAGATTCGCTCTCCTACCTGAATCTGCCCCATAATTGCATTTGAAAAACTGTTGCGCAAATACAGTGTAAAAGTAAAAAAAAATGTAACACCCACCATTTTATGCTAGAGCCTCTCCTAAAAAAAAGAAAAATGTTTTTTTATATATATATATATATATATATATATATATATATATATATATATATATATATATATATATATATATATATATATATATGTATATATATATATATATGTATATATATATTGTGGGAGATTAGCTCGTGGTGATCACCTTTTCTGAATGATATTCCGCAAGCAGGCACTTTATTTTAAGTCTGGCGGATGCCAGGTTTTATTTATAAATGTTTTGCAGGTTAAAATAAACAAAACAATAAATGAAATCCTTGCCGTCTGGCGTTAACTAAACAAATAGGGCCAGATTCAGAAAGACTTATGCCGGCGTATATCGATATGCGCCGTGTAAGTGTAAAGATGCGCCGTCTTATCTATGCGCTGTACCTACAAAACTAGATACGCCTGAAAACGGGCTTCCTCCGACCGACTTAACTTTCCTACTCCGGCATATCGTAGGCGCATATTTACTCTTGGCGCATCTGGCGCGCCCATTGATTTCTCATTCAAATATGCAAATGAGGGAGATATGCCGATTCGCGAACGTATTAGCACTAGACGCTTGCTATGTGCGCCGCGCGTATGTCGTACGTCCGGCGCAAAGTTATTCCTACAAATAGCTGGTTTATCTTTACACCTGACGCTGGAACAGGTCAGCTGGAGAGCAGCTACAGCAGCACCGTTACCAACGAAAATAGCAAGCTGAGCAACCCCACTTGCAGGACAACACATCTGTCTGCCAACATGCCAGGGGCAGCCGTGGTCCTAGCATTACTAATAGGTCCACCGGTACGGAGGAGGAGGGCACGTGAGAGGATATACCGCACGCGCATTAGCCTCTTTGGCATGGGTGATGAGGAGGTGTATCGCATCTTTAGATTCAGCCCTGATGCAATCCTGGAAATAACCACAGCCCTAAAAGATGACATCACCAGCAAGACACACCGCTCACATGCAGTGCAGCCACTGGTCAAGGTACTGGCAACACTGCATTTCCTTGCCAGTGGATCATTCCAGCGTACAAGTGGAGTGGTGGCTGGGATGTCACAATCCACCATGAGCAGATGTGTGCACCAGATTGTCCCGGCAATCCTCAGACGCATCTCCCACCACATCATCAGACCCACCAATGAGCATCTGCGGCAGAAGGCAATGCAGTATTTCTACAGCATTGCAGGATTACCACGCACCATCGGGGCCATTGATTGCACACATGTGGCACTACAGCCCCCCCGTGCCACAGAGCACATATATCGCAATCGGAAGAACTGACATTCCATCAACGTACAGGTGATAGCCAGTGCCCAATGCCTCATATGGCTCGTCCGTGCCAAACACCCCAGGTCCAGCCATAACAGCTACATATACCATCAAAGCCCCATCCCAGCAGAATTTGAACAGAACCTGTACAAGGACAGCTGGCTGGTTGGTAAGTGACTTGGGAGTCAGGCATGACTGTCCCCCCCCATGATGCACACATCACAAGGGGCACATGCATGGCTAACATCCTCCTGTCTTTTCCCTTCCAGGTGACTCGGCATATGCACTGGGACCCCATTAATGACTCCATACCGGAATCCCCAAACCAGAGGAGAGAGAAAATACAATGAAGCACACATAAGTACCCGTGCAGTGGTGGAACAAACATTTGGCCTCCTGAAGTCCCGTTTCCGATGCCTAAATAAGTCTGGGGGGACCCTGTTATATTCCCCTACCTTTGTGTGTCAGATCATCGGTGCATGTTGCATGTTGCACAACTACGCCATGAGAAAGGGCCTGCAGATTGACATGATGACCTGACCCCCCAACCACACAGTCCCCACCTGCCAGAGGCAACCCCGTGTGCTGAGGGAAGAGCAGTCAGGAGGGTCCTCGCGTTAGGCATCTTCGGACAATAAACAAACACATTGATCACACATACAATGCACGCATGCACACCACTGAGGTCCCTATATCACACACACCAGATCCACTTCTCATTGGATTAGCCTAAGTCCAACATGTAGGACTTGGGAGCAGCACCTGGGAGCAGCAATGCCAGCGTCAAGACCCCAATGATGTCGCTGTCCATTCATACTACATTCACACGGGGATAACTTCTCCCCAACTACCGAGGGTGACACCCCTTACTGGCAGAAGTGCCACCCCCATATTCACACACCATTCACACAGTAGCCTGTACTACTGACCGTGTACAGTTTGTAAAAAAAAAGCTCATAACCTGAGCATAAAATCATAAAAAAGGCTCATAACCTGAGCATAAAATCATAAAAAAAGGCTCATAACCTGAGCATAAAATCGTAAAAAAGGCTCTTAACCTGAGCCGAGAAAAAAAATGTGGAAAAAAAAGAGCCAAAAAAATACCATCATTTGGCCTGACGGGGGCTCCTTCTGGTGGCCCCTCTCTGGCTCCTCAGCTGCCTGGAGGGAGCCTCGAGTGGGGGGGGGGGTGGGGCATCTGGAGGTGGCTCATCCCCGGGTGGCCACTCCTGGCAGGTGTGGGCTGCATGCCCTCCAAGGCCACGGCTATCCGGCTGAGGAATGAATTGGTCTGGGCCTGCATCCTCAGCTGCCGAGTCACATGGGCCCGCTGCCTCTGCCTCCCCTCTTCCCGGATGGCAGCTGTGTTCGCCTGGACGACTGCAGTAAGGTGCCAAACATCAGCCTGCACCTCCCCCAGGCTGTTCACCACTGCAGCGCAGTTGCTGCTGACGTCCTGCACTGCCTCTGTCATCTGGACCACGGAGGCCAGGCTGGCAGCCACACGGTCCAGGTGCCCAGCTATCTCCCCCATCTGCTGGGTCTGCCTGGCCTGGTCCCTTGCCATTTGGTCATGGACCACATCAGACACCCCCCTGGTCTTACGAATCGCCTTTCTGGGGCCAGGAGATGGTAGTCCCCGGGGGGGTGGAGTCGCCCTTGAGGGGCTTCCCCTGATGGGGGAGGGGATATGAGAGGGCCCTGCCGAAGGGGAGGACTCCTCCAAAAATAATAACACCTCCTGCTCCGACACGACCGTCTCCTCCTCAACCACCTCAGTAGGTGAGGTGTGGGCTCTCCCTTTCACCGCGGTGTCTTCAGTGTCCAGGGGGTCGGGCTCAGGATGCAGTTAGGGGGATGGGGTGGAATGGCCGCATGGCAGATGATGGCCCAGCTCTGTCATCTGTGGATGACGCAAAGCATACACATGTTGGTCCCACACACTTGGCAAATGTCCCCTCCCCCCACATGCAACACACCAAATAGGGCATACAAATCACTTACCTGTCCTGGAGCCTTCCTCCACTGAATCAAGCCCATCTACGCCCTCCAACTGTTCCCTCTCCAAACAGCGGGCGACCACCTCCTCCTCCGGGGTCAAGCTGACCGCACATAAGTGGTCCACCCCCCGTGCCCCTCTCATGCCTCCTGATGGCGGCCACCTTGTCCCGGACTTTGCGCCTGACATCATTAATTTTTTTAGAGATGTCTGAAGCAGTCCGGGTCTCATATCCAAAGCTGTTGACCCTGGCAGAAATTGTCTCCAGGATGGCCTGCTTCCTGTCCTGGGTTGTCTGGCGACTTTTAGATCCATGGAGGAACACATCGTATGTCTCCATAGCTGACAGCTGACAGCTGACAGCTCCTGGGCATTGATGTTTCTCTTCCTCCTCTGCCTACGGGGAACGGGAGCAGCCATCTCCAAGGAAAAGTACCTTCCCTGGGGGAAGGGAGCTGGATGTACTTTTGCGCCGGACGGGCGCACCTGCGGGCGCATTTATACGCGCGGCGTAAGACGTTGCATCGACGTATCCCAGGAAGTTTGTCCAACGTACTTGTGAGCATGCGCACAGGGAAGCGAGCAGACCCTGACGTCACTGCACATGCTCCATGGATGATACGCCGGACGTAAGTCTCTGCGCTGGGCTCAGCCCATCATTTACATATGGTCACACCCACTTCCACTTACGCCTGCTTGCTCCTTCACATTTACGTTACACCGGCGCAAAGTTAGGAGCAAGTGCTTAGTGAATACTGTACTTGCCTTACTAGTTTGCGTCAGCGTAACGTAAATGCGCTGCGCTACGCCCGCACAAATATGCGCCCATCTACCTGAATCTGGCCCATAGTCTCCTCTCTATACAGTGCAGGGCTGGTCCCCGTCACCCACAAAACATGCAGTAAAGCAAACCTTTTTAGTCCAGCACTCAGCGCTCCCCTCATTCAGGTCCCTTCCTGAGTCTCAAAGCCAGAGCACTCCTCAGCTTTTTTCCTAGTCGTTTAAAGTCCAGCTGCCTGTGGAGTCCAGTGGACCCAAACATCCGGACCGGAACCCTAGCCATCCCCAGAGGCTGTAAGACCCGAACCGGATTCCAGTTCAGTCCCTCATAATAGAACGAATGCGAGATGAGACGTACCTATTGTCATGTATCTCACCTTGCATACCGTCACCTATCCTCCCCCTCTGCTCAAGCCCCTGCGGCTGAGCACTTGACCCAACCATACAGTGCACACGGGAGAGGGCATCTGCATTATTTTCGAGCTTCCCCGGCCTGTGCTCCACCGTAAACTTAAAGGGCTGTAAAGCCAGGAACCACCTTTTCACACAACCTTTTTTCCCCTGTTGTCACACATCCACTTCAGGGGAGCCTGGTCTGTGACCAGCTTAAATAAACTCCCCAGTAGGTAATACCTCAGGGAGTCTAAGGCCCACTTAATGGCGAGACAGTCCTTTTCTACGATGGCATCATTTTTTTCGTGCTTGTTCAGCTTCCGACTCAGGTATACCACTGGGTGCTCCTCACCATCCCTGTTCTGTGACAGTACGGCCCCTAGGCCTACCTCCGAGACATCCATCTGTAACAAACTCCTGGCTAAAGTCTGGGGTTACTAGTACAGGTAACATGCAAAGAGGCTGTTTTAAATCCTGAAATGCCTCCTCGGCTTCGGGGTTCCACCTGACCATAATCATCCCCCTACCCTTCGTCAGGTCGGTCAAGGGGGCAGCAATGGTGGCAAAATTGTGTATGAAACGCCTGTAATACCCCATAATGCCCAGGAAGGCCCTCACTTGTTTTTTTATTGACTGGTTGGGGCCATTTTTGAATTGCCTCAATCTTATTGGTCTGCGGCTTGACCAGTCCCCGGCCAATAATGTACCCAAGGTATTTCAACTCCTCCAGGCCTGTGGCACATTTTTTTGGATTGGCCGTGAGACCTGCTTCCCTAAAGGAATCTACCACAGCTTGTACATGGAGCAGGTGCGATTCCCAATCTGGGCTGTGGATGACCACATCGTCCAAGTACGTCGCTGCATACGAGCGATGTGGTCTCAAAATGTTGTCCATCATTCGCTGGAATGATGCAGGGGCTCCGTGCAGACCAAACGGCATCCGCTTATACTGAAACTAGCCCTCAGGAGTGGAAAAGGCAGTCTTCTCCTTGGCCGATTCAGTAGGCGGTATCTGCCAATAACCTTTCGTTAGGTCTAGGGTGCTGTAGCGAGCCTGTCCTAACCGGTCCACAAGTTTGTCGACACGGGCATCGGGTAGGCGTCAAACTTGGACACACTGTTAAGTTTTCTAAAGGCATTACAAAACCTGATACTGCCATCAGGTTTTGGGACCAGCACTATGGGACTTGACCACTCACTGTGGGACTCTTCGATCACATCCAACTCCAACAAATTTTTTATTTCCTCCACAACTGCCTCCCACCGGGCCTCTAGAATTCTATACGGTCTTACATTTACCCGAACCCCTGGTTCCGTCACTATGTCATGTTGGATCTTGTTGGTCAGTCCGGGTAAGGGGGAGAAAAAGTCTCTATTTTTCTGCGCGAATGCCCTAACTTCACTTTGTTGTGCTACGGACAGGGAATCCGTGATGGAGACGTCAGGTGTCATGGGTATCCGGTCTGTTGGAGGCGGGGACGTGGCCAGTAAAGTCTATCGGTCCTTCCAGGGCTTTAAAAGATTTACATGGTAAATTTGGTGTGGTTTCCTTTTCCCTGGATGGTAGACTTTGTAGTTTACCTCCCCCAGCCTTTCGACAACCTCAAAGGGACCCTGCCACTTTGCTAGAAACGTACTTTCTACCGTAGGAACCAGTACCAACACTCTGTCCCCCTGAAAGTACGGACCTTGGCCCCCCCGGTTATAGACCCTCCTCTGGGCCTCCTGGGCTCGATCCATGTGTTCCTGTACCAGGGGCAGGACAGCTGCAATTCGATCCTGCATCAAAGAGACATGCTCTATGACGCTCCAATATGGGCTGACCACTCCTTCCCACGTTTCTTTTGCAACATCTAGCAGGCCCCTGGGATGCCTACCATACGCCTGCGGAACCTCTCGTATGGCAAACATGAGATATGGTAGCAAAAAATCCCAATTTCTCCCATCCTTGTCGACCACCTTTTCAGCATACTCTTTAATGTTTTATTAAACCTTTCGACCAGACCATCTGTCTGGGGGTGGTAGACAGAAGTACGGAGATGGGAGATTTTGTACAATCTACACAATTCCTTGGTAACCTTAGACATAATAGGGGTGCCCTGATTGGTCAAGATCTCCTTTGGGATCCCGACTCGACTAAACACCTAGACCAATTCTTCGGCAATAGCCTTAGCAGAGGTGTTACGCAAGGGTATGGTCTCAGGATAGCGAGTCGCATAGTCCATGATCACCAGAATATGCTGGTGACCTCGGGCAGATTTCACCTCCGGCCCGACTAGGTCCATGCCAATTCTCTCAAAGGGGACCTCGATTATTGGTAGAGGGACAAGGGGGCTGCGAAAATGGGGCAAAGGTGCTGACATTTGGCACTCGGGGCACGATTCGCAGTACTCCTTGACCTCTGCATGCAAACCGGGGCAGAAAAATCTTTGGGCGATTCTCTCCTTGGTTTTTTCGACCCCGAGATGTCCCCTCAATACATGACCATGAGCCAGGTCTAGCACCACCCTTCGAAAGGCTTTGGGAACCAGTAGCTGTTCTACCTCTTCCTCTCCATGTTTTATCACTCAATGTAACAAATTGTTTTTAATTGCCATGTAGGGGAAGGACACCACCCAATTAGGATCCACTGGTTCCCCATCCAACATCTTAACGTTTTCCCTGGCTCTCATGAGGGTGGGCTCTCGCAGCTGCTCGGTACAGAAATCCTCTCTCCTGACCTCCAAGTCGGGTACCACATCTTGGCTACTCTCTATGTCAGGGTCAGATGGGATTTCCTGTTCGTTTTCCTCAGGCTGGGTGCTAGCTTCCAAGTCCTCCGGTTCCCCATCCATGGCAGGGAAAGGAAGAGGATCTCCGGCTTCCTCAATCCCACCAACAGCATGCCTTTCCCTTTGGAAAAACGGGTCTGGTGAGAGTTCCCGTGTTTCCCCAGTAGGGGGAGCTCTATCTACGAGCCTCCCTTTGCTCTCCCATAACTTCCAAAAATGGGGAAAATCTCTCCCCACCAAAGCTTCATGAAGCAGTGAGGGTACCACCCCCACTGAATGTGTTACACTGCCCCAGGGGGTATCAACTTCAACCACGGCTGTCTGGTAGTCCCGAGTGTCCCCATGGATGCAAATTACCACAATACTACTGGGGTGTAGTTTAGCAGGGTCTACACAAGCACTCCTGACTAGGGCCACCACACTACCAGAGTCTAGCAGGGCTGTGAAAGGCTTGCCATCCACTGAAATAACGCACATCTGTTTTTCAAGGTGACTCTGACCTGTTGCAACACATGCGACCTGTGCGAACAGAGAAATGCGTCTTTTCTTATCATAATCACATTGCATAGGTTCATCATTTAGAGGGCAGTTTTCAGCAATATGGCCTAATGTATGGCAACCAAAACACCGTATTTGCCCTACCCCCAGTCCTCTTAATGGTCCCAAAGACCTTCCTGGCTTCTGTGGCCAGTCTCCAGGTCAAAGACCCACAGTCTCATCTGCTGTAACAACAGTCTTATCCACTTTCCCCAAGCTCTTGAACCCTGGAACAGTCTTACCCGAACCGCTGGGAGATCTTGCGCCCCCAGACACACCGAAGTGGGGCGTAGGTGGGTTTACCAGGTCCTCGGTAGCACTGTACCTCTCCACTAGGTCCACCATTTGGGCTGCAGTGTTGGGGTCCCCCTGTCCGACCCACTTTCTCAGGGCAGCAGGGAGCGCATGGAGGTATCGGTCCATTACCACACGCTCCACAATCTGAGGGCTGGTCAGGGTCTCTGGCTGCAACCACTTCCTGGTGAGGTGGACCAGGTCAAACATTTGTGACCGTGGTGGCTTGTTGCTGGAGTAGGACCACTGATGCACGTGCTGGGCCCGGACTGCCATGGTGACACCCAAGCGTGGGAGTATCTCTGTCTTTAGATTCTCATAGTCCTGGGCCGTATCTGGTTCTAGGTCAAAATAGGCCTTTTGGGGTTCTCCTGTTAGGAATGGGGCCAATAGTCCCACCCACTGCTCTTTTGACCATCCTTCGCGGGCAGCGACTCTCTCAAAAGTCGTCATGTACGCCTCAACATCATCCGCCAGTGTCATCTTTTGCAGGTGGTAGGAGGCACGTACTATCTTTGGTTCTGCTGACACAGGAGGTGCGGACCCCTTTTTCAGTTCCACCAGAGCGAACTGTCGGTTCATCTCCTGCTGGGCAGCGTGTTGTGCTGTCGCGGCCTCTCGTTGTGCTGCAGCGGCCTCTGTGACTTGGCGGTTGGTTTCTCGCTGGGCTGCATTGGCCTGTAGCAGGGCCTTTAACATTAAGTGCCCGCATTCTCCACCACGTGTGGGAGATTAGCTTGTGGGGATCACCTTTTCTGAATGATAGTCCGCAAGCAGGCACTTTCTTTTAAGTCTGGCGGATGCCAGGTTTTATTTATAAATGGTTTGCAGGTTAAAATAAACAAAACAATAAATGAAATCCTTGCCGTCTGGCGCTAACTAAACAAATAGTCTCCTCTCTATACAGTGCAGGACTGGTCCCCGTCACCCACAAAACATGCAGTAAAGCAAACCTTTTTAGTCCAGCACTCAGCGCTCCCCTCACTCAGTTTCCTTCCTGAGTCTCAAAGCCAGAACACTTCTCAGCTTTCTTCCTAGTCGTTTAAAGTCCAGCTGACTGTGGAGTCCAGTGGACCCAAACATTCGGACCGGAACCCTAGCCAGCCCCAGAGGCTACAAGACCCGAACCGGATTCCGGTTCAGTCCCTCATAATAGAACGAATGCGATGTCATGTATCGCACCTCGCATACCGTCACAATATATATACATATACAGTATATATATATATATATATATATACATATATATATATATATGTAGCGCTCACCCCCGAAGGAGCCGCTGGTTGATTTCGGGATCGGCGTATTAAGTTACCAATTACACTTGTCTAGGGGTGAATACTTGTAGAAAGTGAATGAAGCGAGTGTCCAGTAGGGATGAGCTTCGAGTTCGAGTAGAACTCATGTTCGACTCGAACATTGCCTGTTCGCCGAACAGCGAACTATTTGGGGTGTTCGCGGCAAGTTTGTGTGAACATTAGAACCCTGTTAAAGTCTATGGGACTCAAACATTTGAAATCTAAAGTGCTAATTTTAAAGGCTAATATGCAAGTTATTGTAATAAAAAGTGTTTGGGGACCCGGGTCCTGCCCCAGGGGACATGTATCAATGCAAAAAAAAGTTTTAAAAACTGCAGTTTTTTTGGCAGCAGTGATTTTCCTAAATCCTTTAAGTGAAACAATAAAAGTGAAATATTCCTTTAAATTTCGTACCTGGGGGGGGGGGGGGGGGTAGCGCTTGTTTCCCATGCTTAGAACTGTCCCTGCACAAAGTGTAATTTCTGAAGGAAAAAAGGTAATTTAAAATCACTCTCGGCTATAATGAATTGTCGGCTCCCGGCAATACAGAGAAAAGTCATTCATAAAAAAAAAAAAATGTGTGGGGGTCCACAGCATTTTTTTTTTAAATTTGGGGTGGAGTTCCCCTTAAAATCCATACCAGACCTGAAGGGTCTGGAATGGATATTTGGGGGGAACCCCACATATTTTTTTTTTAATTTGACGTAGGCTATCCGACAATTGATTATAGCCACAAATGACTCTTTTCCTTCAGAAATTACATTTTGTGCAGGAACAGTTCTAAGCACAGGAAACAAGCGCTACTTTACAGGCATACTATGTATGTCCCCCCTAGGTACGAAATTTAAAGGAATATATTTCAAAATATAATATATTAAAATCACTGCTCCTAAAAAACGTCTCCTCTGATTGGCTGCTGGGAGAAAGTGGGTCTGTCAGAACCCCTTCCAGTGCCAACTGTCACCCAGGGGTAGAAACACCTCCCCTAGCATATAGACTGGCCTAGAAAGCAGTTCTAAACTGTCAGCTGCCTAAACTTAACCAATTTGTGAGTGGGAGCAACTTAACTCTCCCATTCCCCACTAACTTTAGCGTAATGCCCCACCAAATAGGGGCGGGGGGGCTACATATATAAATTAGCAGAGGCCCTAGCATACAAATGGTGGGTGTTACAATTTTTTTATGTCACACCGTATTTGCGTGACAGTTTTTCAAATGAATTTTTTGGGGTAAAAAAAAACACTTCATGATTTAAAAAAAATAAAAACATTAAAGTTAGCCCATTTTTTTTTTGCATAATGTGAATGATAATGTTACGTCGAATAAATACCTAACATGTCACGCTTTGAAAATGTGTCTGCCCATAGAATGGTGGCAAACTACTGTGCTTAGAATTCTCCATAGGCGACGCACATGGGGTCTTGTGCTAGAGTTACTGCTCTCGCTCTGATGATCCCAATGAAGGGGGTCATTTACTATAGCGACGCGGCTCTAATTAGTGCTAATTACCGTGAATTAACGCTAATTAGCGCTAAAACAGTATTAATTATAGCGTTGGTAAAAAAATACTCATTGGTTTTGACGTGAATGTAAATTACGCAAAGCCCTATTCGCGAACGATTTACGCAAACGACGGAAAATTCGACGCTGTCCCGATGTCCATACTTAACATTACGTACGCCTTATATAGCAGGGGTAACTTTACGCCGGACTTACGCTTACGCAAACTACGTAAAATACGACGACCGTGTGCAAGTACTTTCTTGAATCGGCGTATCTAGCTCATTTGCATATTCGACGCGTAAATCGACGGAAGCGCCACCTAGCGGCCGGCGTAAATATGCAACTAAGATACGACGGCGTAAGAGACTTACACCGCTTGTATCTTAGCAAAATTCCGGCGTATCTTGTTTTCTGAATACATTGGGCCAGATTCAGCAACACTTGCGCTGGAGTATTTCGATATGCGCCGCGTAACTGTGAAGATGCGCCGTCGTTTCTATGTGCCCGTACCCACCAAACTAGATGCGCCCAATAATGGGCCATTTGCGACCGGCGGAACGTTCCGACGCCAGAGTATCGTCAGCGCTTAATTTCGCTTGGCGCATCAGTCGCGCCTATTGATTTCCCCTGCAAATATGCAAATGAGGGATTTTTCCCAATTCACGAACGGATTAGCACCATACGCTGGCTACATGCGCCGCGCGTATCTCGTCCGTCCGGCGCAAAGTTATTTCTACAAAAGGCTGCTTTATCTTTACTCCAGACGGTCAGAGGTCAGCAGGAGAGCAGCTACAGCAGCGTTACCGACGATAGGAGCTAGCTGAGCACCCACACTTGCAAGGACAACACCTCTGTGTGCCAACATGCCAGGAGCAATTGTGGTCCCCGAACTACTGATGGGTCCCCCGGAACGAAGGAGGCGGGCACGTGAGAGGATATACCGCACACGTATGAGCCTCTTTGGCATGGGGGATGAGGAGGTGTATCGCCTCTTCAGATTCAGCCCTGTTGCAATACTTGAACTAACCACAACCCTGCAGGATGACATCACCAGCAAGACACACCGCTCACAAGCAGTGCAGCCACTGGTGAAGGTACTGGCAACACTTCATTTCCTTGCAAGTGGATCATTCCAGCGTACAAGTGGAGTGGTGGCTGGGATGTCACAATCCTCCGTGAGCAGATGTGTGCACCAGGTTGTCCCTGCAATCCTCAGACGCATGTCCAACCAGTTCTCAGACCCACCACTGAGGACCTGCGACTGAAGGCAATGACAGATTTCTACAACATTGCAAGATTCCCACGCACTGTGGGGGCCATTAATTGCACACATGTGGCACTCCAGCCCCCCAGTGCCACAGAGCACATATACCGCAATCGGAAGCATTGGCATTCCATCAACGTACAGGTGATAGCCGATGCCCAACGCCTCATATGGCACGTCCGTGCCAAACACCCCGGGTCCAGCCATGACAGTTTCATATACAATCAGAGCCCCATCCCAGCAGAATTCGAGCAGAACATGTATGGGGACAGCTGGCTGGTTGGTGAGTGACAAGGGAGTCAGGCATGACTATCCCCTCCCGTGATGCACAACAGAAGTCGCACATGCATGACTAACATTCTCCTGTCTTTTACCTTACAGGTGACTCTGCATATGCATTGGGACCCCATCTAATGACTCCTTTCCGGAACCCCCAAACCAGAGGAGAGAGAAAATACAATGAAGCACACATCAAAACCCCTGCAGTGGTGGAGCAAACATTTGGGCTCCTGAAGTCCCGTTTCCGCTGCCTGGATAAGTCCGGGGGGACCCTATTGTATTCCCCTACCTTCGTGTGTCAGATCATCGGTGCATGTTGCATTCTGCACAACTTTGCTATGAGAAAAGGCCTGCATATTGACATACGTGATGACCTGACCCCCGACCCACACAGTCCCCACCTGCCAGAGGACACCCAGTCTGCTGATGGAAGAGCAGTCAGGAGGGTCCTCGCCGTAGGCATCTTTGGACAATAAACCAAAACATTAATTACACAGACAGTGCACGCGTGTACACCACTGATGTCCCTAGATCACACACACCACATGCACATCGCATTGGATTAGCCCAAGTCCAGCATGTAGGAGTTGGGAGCAGTAACGCCAGCGTCAAGGCCCCAATGATGTCACTGTCCATTCATACACCTTTCACACGTCATTCATACAGCCGTGGGGTTAACTTCACCACCACGGCCGAGGGTGACACCCCTTACTGTCAGGAGTGCCACCCCCTCACATTCACACATCATTCACACTGTCCCCTGCACTCCTGACCGTGTGCAGTACAAAAAGAAATACAAAATCTCATAACCTGAGAAAATAAATAAACAAAAACTCATGACCTGAGTATAAAATAAATAATACAAAATAAACAAAAACTCATAACCTGAGTATTTTCAAAAAAATCATAGAAACCAAAAACAAAAAAAGCCTCATCGGGGGGGGGGCATCTGGAGGTGGCTGATCCCCAGGTGGGCCACTCCTGGCAGGTGTGGCCTGCATGCCCTCCAAGGCCATGGCTATCCGGCCGAGGTATGAGTTCGTCTGGGCCTGCATCCGGAGCTGACGGGTGACCTGGTAATGCTGGGCCCGCCGACTCAGCCTCCCCTGGTCCCGGATGGCAGCACTGTTACCCTGGATGGCAGCAGTGTTGGCCTGGACGGCTGCAGTGAGTGCCGTAATATCACCATGCACCTCCCCCAAAAAGGTGACCACTGCAGCGCATTTACAGCTGACATCCTGGACTGCGTTGCTTATCTGGGCAACGGAGCCCAGGCTGTGAGACACTTTCTCCAAATGGCCAACTATGGCCCCCATTTGTTCAGTCTGTCTGGCGTGATCCCTCGCCAACTGGTCCTGGACAACATCCGACACCCCCCTGGTCTTCTGGGTCGCCTTCCTGGGGCCAGAAGATGGTTGTCCCCTGGGGGAAGGAGTCGCCCTTGAGGGGCTTCCAAGGATGGGGGAGGGGATAACAGATGGCCCAGGAGAAGGGGAGGAGACCTCCAAAACTAAAGTAAAGTCCTGCTGTGCCACAGCAGGATCCTCCATAACCCCCTCGGCAGGTGTGGTGTGGCCACTCTCCTCCTCCACCTCGGTGTCTTCACCACCCATGGGCTCGGGCACACGATGGCGTGGGGGGGATGGGGTGGAATGGACGCTGACCGATGATGGCCCAGCTCCGTCATCTGTGGATGACACAAAGCAGACACATGTTGGTGGTCCCACACACTTGGCACATGTACCCCCCCCCCCCCCCAAATGCAACAAATCAAATAGGGGATAAAAAACACTTACCTGTCCTGGAGCCTTCCTCCATGGAGTCATAGCCTGGGACCCCCTCCAACTGCTCACTGTCCAGGCAGCGAGAGACCACCTCCTCCTCCGCGGTCAGGGTGACCGGACATGGGGGACCACCACCTGTGCCCCTCTCATGCCTCCTGATGGTGGCCACCTTGCCACGGACCTTTCGCCGCAAGTCGTTGATCTTTTTCTGAATGTCAGAAGCACTCCGGGTGGAGTACCCCAAGACATTCACCCTGGCAGCAATGGACTCCAGGATGCCCTGCTTCCTCTCCCGGGTGGTCTTGCGGCTTTTTTTCCCATGAAGCAAATCATTCACAGACTCCATCGCTGAGATGATAACCGAGACCTCCTGGGAATTAAAATTAAGGTTCCTCCTCTCTCTGGGGGTAGCGGGAGCAGCCATTACAGAGCAAAAGTATCTTCCCTGGGGTGGGGGGAAACGGAACTACTTTTGCGCTGGAATGGCGTTTCCGCCTGCGCTTTTAAGCGCCCAACGGATGGCATTGCGCTGACGTTTCCCGGGAAGTGGTGCCGACGGAAGTTGTGAGCATGCGCACAAGGGGGCGAGTTGAGCCGCACTCACTGCGCATGCTCCGTGGATGATGCGCTGAACGTAAGCCTCTGTGCTGGGCTCCGCCCATCATTTACATATGATCGCACCCACTTCCACTTGCGTCGGGTTACGCCAGCGCATTATCGTTACTCTGGCGCAAGTTTACGCGCAACTGCTATGTGAATTACAGTACTTGCGCTGAAAGGGTCTTCAGAGTAACGTAAATGAGAAGCGTTACTCCAGAGGAAAGATACTCCCATCTACCTGAATCTGGCCCATTGAATACTTGAGATACGCCAACGTATTTTCTTACTGAATCTGGCCCAAAACCTTTGGGATGAATTAGAGCGGAGACTGTAAGTCAGGCCTTCTCGTCCAACATCAGTGCCTGACCTTACAAATGCACTTTGAAGAATGGTAAAATATTCCCATAGACACTCCTAAACCCTGTGGACAGCCTTCCCATGTCATAACAGTGCATGTGCATTTAAAGGCAGGCATCCCAATACTTAGGCCAATATATTGTATATTGCTTGTGACACTGAGCATGGCTATGGACTCCACAGACATGCAGATCACATGTGTGAGGCTGCCTGCTGGCTTAAAGGGGTTGTAAAGGTTCGTCTTTCATTTTCAAAATGTGTTTCCTTTAACCACTTAAGCCCCGGACCAATATGCTGCTAAATGCCCAGAGGTGTTTTTACAATTTGGCACTGCGCTGCTTTAACTGGTAATTGCGCGGTCATGCAATGTTGTACCGAAACAAAATTTGCGTCCTTTTCTTCCCACAGATAGAGCTTTCTTTTGATGGCATTTGATTGCCTCTGCGATTTTTATTTTTTGCGATATAAACTGAAAAAGACCGTACATTTTGAAAAAAAATGATTTTTCTTATAACAAAAAGTAAAAAATATCGAATAAACTACATTTTAGTCAAACATTTAGGCCAAAATTAATTCAGCCACATGTCTTTAGTAGAAAAAAAAAAAACACAATAAGCGTATATTTATTGGTTTTCGCAAAAGTTATAGCGTCTACAAACTAGGGTACATTTTCTGGAATTTACACAGCTTTTATTTTATGACTGCCTATCTCATTTCTTGAGGTGCTAAAATGGCAGGGCAGTACATACCCCCCCCCCCCCCCCAAATGACCTTTAAATCTGCCCACCTCCTACTTCTAGCAAAAGTAATTTCTAACCACCCCCTAGTACATATCATCAACAGCATAGATGTGACCTGCCAATGCCCCACCCCAAATTACCATGTACTGTGTTATTTTGTACCTTTTTTTTATAGGCGGTGTCCCTCTTTTCCCTCCTTGGCTCCTCCTCTAGGCCTGTGTACTTGAAACTTCAGAGCCGAGGAGGAGGTGGGTACAGCCAACGGGGAGAGGGATATGAATGCAGCATGTGGGTCAGTCGGAACACAGGCACCTCTGCCTCACTCCCTCCTCCCCCACTCTCCCTGCACATTACGTGCAGCTGAGGAGATCCCGGATTAGAAGGAGGGAGACGCGGTGACTGTGCCAGTCAGAGCAGTCTGAGCCGGGTGTCACCCTCTGGCTGGTGTCACCCAGGTGCGGGCCACACCCCTCGCAACCCCTAACAACACCACTGGAACGGCCTGAGTTGTATGCGATGCGGGATGTCACACTGGATTTGCAGGTTTTGGATTCGATGTGTAAACCCGCACTGGATACCAGACCTAAAGGGCCTGGCATGGATTTTGAATTTACTGCATTTACTGCATTTACTGATTTTTTTTTTATATTTTTATAAAGGGTTCCCCTTAATATTCATACCAGACCAAAGGGCCTGGTAATGGATGGGGACGACGACTCACACCATTTTTTCAAAGATTTTTATCTTTATTACCGGAACAATACATTACAGCCGCAAGCAGTTTTAAATTACTTTTTTCCTTTAGAATTTTTTTTTTGCTGCAGTACTGTTCTAAACATGGGGAAAATGTGCTACTTTACAGGCATACTAGGGACACACCCCAGGCACAATATTTGTATTTTTTTTTTAATTTTCAAAATTTTATTGAAGAGCAGTACAGTACAACTTAACCACTTAAGACCCGGACCAATACGCTGGTAAATGACCCAAGGTGTTTTTGCGATTCGGCACTGCGTCGCTTTAACAGACAATAACAGGGTCGTGCGACGTGGCTCCCAAACAAAATTTGCGTCCTTTTCTTCCCACAAATAGAGCTTTCTTTTGGTGGTATTTGATCACCTCTGCGATTTTTATTTTTTGCGCTATATACAAAAATAGAGCGACATTTTTGAAAAAAAAACACTATTTTTTACTTTTTGTTAAAAAAAAAATCAAATAAACTAAATTTTAGTCAAACATTTAAGCCAAAATTTATTTAGCCACATGTCTTTAGTAAAAAAAAAAATCGCAATAAAAAAAAATAGCTACCTAGCGGGAACAGCGACACTAATACAGCGATCAGAAAAATGATCGCTTAGTGACGCTGGCAATAGGGAGTGAAAGGGTTAACTAGGGCGGTGATCAGGGGGTTAAAACTATATTAGGGGGGGTGGGGGGGCTATCCTGAACCTAACACTAACTGTTTTTTACACTGCCTGTCACACTGACACTAAATGCAGTGATTAGATCACTGCATTCAGTGACACTGTGACAGGGGGGTGGGGGGTTGATCACAAGGGGTTAATGTGCCTATGTGAGTGTGTGTCAGTGTTGTGTTGGTGCACACTTACTTGTGATGTCTTCTCTCATCAGCAGCGGTGGGAAACACCGCTGCGATGAGAGATTACATCATTTCCTCCTTCCTGTGTAAACACAGGAGGAGGAAGTGACAGGAGCTGGGAGCGCGCGCATTGGCTGGGAGCGATCGCGGGGGGGGCGGGTAAACGCCGACATCCGCCCGCTCGTCCCGGATCGCTCCCGGAGCCAGGGGGACCCCCGCACGCCGCGGAGGGGGTCCCGATGGGACCCCCGAACCGCACTTAGGCGGGGACGTAAATTTACGCCCTTGTGCCTGTACGTGCCATTCTGTGGCCGTATATGTGCGTGCGGGGGTCCTTAAGTGGTTAATGCCACCAGTACATCCTGGGGCACAGCGAAATACAAATAATACATACAAAAGTATTCAACTGGGAGTACAACTGTCACTCGGTAGCAATTAGGGTACCCTCCTTAAATTTGTACCAAGGGTCATGTAAAAGTGGGTATGCCATATAAGTGCACTTAGTTCCATTGCCAGTCCCGACACCCCCTATGGGTACACACTGTGTGGCCTCGTACACATGAGGGGATATGTCCGCTGAAAACGGTCCGATGGACCGTTTCAGCAGACATCTCCGCTCGTGTGTATGGGCTAGCGGACAGATTTCTCCACCCGACAGATTTCAAAGCATGCTTTGAAATCTATCCGGTGGGAATCTGTCCGCCCGACATGTCTGCTGGTTAGTACACTTACCAGCAGACATGTCGTCCCCCACCGCCGGCGCGCCGCCGCCGAATGGATTCGGCGCATGCGCGGAAGTGTTTTACTTCCTGGTGCGGTGACGTGGCGGTGACGCGGCGGCGTCAACGTCACCGCCGCGTCACCGCCACGTCACCGCGCCGTCCGGCGGCGGGGAATTTGATCCAATGGTGTGTACACGCCATCGGATCAAACTCCCGATCGGACATATCCGATGAAAATGGTCCGCGGACCGTTTTCATCGGATATGTCCGATGGTGTGTACGCGGCCTGTCAGGGACTGACTAACTCGTTAACTTCAGGAAGTGCGCCTTTAGAGACAGGACTGGTCTCGCAGCTCCGAAATAACTGTAGTTTCCAGGGCCGCGTGAGAGTCCTAGGGCAAATGATACATTTCTGAACTCTAGTGGCTCGGTTGAACCAGGAGTATCCTAGAAGTATTATCTTAAGTGTGTAGTAGCTCCTGTGATTGTGTTAGCATTGAAGGAGCAACCTCTAACTCAAGCGATCAGAGTAAAAACTGTTTGTTATCAAACATTGTAACATAAAAAAAGAGGAAAGAAGGAAAGAGAGAAGGTAGTAAAGAGAGAGGAGAAAAGAGGGTATTGCCAGTTGCAGACTTTAAGAGTTTGTGGAAGTCGCTGGGACTCCAGGGATCAGGGATATTCTTACATGTCTAACCCAGGGTTCCCATATTGCCTCAAATAGTTTAGATGTGTTTAATATTGAGCTGACCATTTTCTCCTGGGTCATGATCCAAGAAATCTTCTTCTTGGCCGCCGAGAGAGAGGCTAATGACTGTTTCCAGGTACTGGCCAAAGTCATTTTTGCCAGGATATGAAGGATATCAATTTTTGAGTATGTTTAGGAGCCTGGGAAATCTGGACCCCAAGCAGCGCTATTTGGGGGGATTTTGCTACAGGAATGCCCGACACCCTCCTGATGAGGTTGAACAGTTTATTCCAGAATCCTCTGATTCTTGGGCAATCCCACTAAACATGAAGCATGGAACCTTGGGATTGGCATTCTCGAAAACAAAACGGGGAGGTGGCGGGGAACATCGCCGCCAGTCTAGTGGGGACCAGGTATCATCTCATTAAAACTTTCAGATTTGCTTCAATCAGAGAAATATTTACAATACCTTTGAAAGCCCTCGTTCCCGCCTTATGCCACTCCTCCAAGTCAGGTCCCAGGTCTCTCGTAGGTCTCTCGTAAGTCTCTCTCCCACACCTCCATGTAAGAGAATTTGGATGTTGGTTCTGATAGTGACATGTATACTATGAATATGAGTACATTTTGCTCCGTTGCTTGGCCATACCATCGCTCATAGTCAGTGAAGTCTGGGGGGTTGGGCTTGTTTTTCCAAATAGAGGATAGGAAGTGGAAAATCTGGTAGTACCGGAACTTCTCAGAGTCCGGCAGTTCCAATTTCTCCACGCAGTGTTTCATCAATAATGGGCCAGAGATTAAGAGGAAGTGCCCATTTCGATACATCCCCTTATCCAACCACCATTGAAATGCTTTGATGTCCATGCCTGAACTGAACTGGGATTGTGGAAGATGTGTGCTAAAGGTCGAGTGTCAGATGTCATAGAAGGAAGATGTTTAAGATCATCCCATATTCTGAAGGAGTGGGATAATGTGGGCGACATTAATCGGGGGTTTGAATTTTCAGGGACACCATAATAGGTAGTTTAATGTATGATTAGAGACCGCATGTCTCTCTATACTAATCCAATTGGGTTTCTCATACTTTGTATAGATTTTCGAGAGTTGGGCCAGCCTAGCCACCTGATAGTACCTAAATAAATGCGGGAGACCTAGTCCCCCTCATGTTTTGGGGCTGTATAGAATACGTTGGGCTAATCTGTACCCTTCCCCCCCATATGAACTTAATTATTTACCCCTGGAATGATTTGAGTTGATCTCTTCTAATTGCTATTGGGAGGGACCTAAACAGATAGAGCAGAGTAGGTAGTAGTGTCATCTTGACGGAGTGAATTTTGCCCAGCCAAGATATTTTGTGTTGTGCCCAGGTCTGGAGGTCAGCTTCAAGTTTGCGGTACATGGGAGGGAAGTTTGCCTGGTAAAGGTGTTGGAACTTGGGGGTTAGATTTGTTCCTAGATATTGGATTCAAGAATCCGACCATTTAGGGAGGAGACCTATAGAAATTCTGCAGATCCTCTGGGATTTTCTGAGGAGCAAAACCCTAAACATGCGTAAGGGGATATCCATCTTTTATAAATATGCCTCTCCCCTATACGTTCAAAGTAAAAGCCCAAACATGTTAAAATGGGAAAGGGAACTGCAGCTAGAATTTCCACTGCATCAGTGGCATGCAGCAATCACATATAATGGGAAATCATCAGCATGTGTGGAGCATTGGGATAATGCACAGAAATTACTACATAGGTGGTACCTAACCCCTGTCAGGTTAAATAAAATGGATAATTCTATAACACCACTTTGCTGGAGAAACTGTCAGTTAGTGGGGAGCCTACTCCATATCTTTTGGAGCTGTAGGATCATTCAAAGGTTCTGGAAGAGGGTACAATCGATTATCTTTCATGTCACATCAATAAAATACGCACTTAACCCTGCATTTACTTTGCTGAGTCTGGGAATAGAAAACTTTCCACCACTAATGAGAAAGGTGGTTGTACACATATTGTTTGCGGCCCGTATTTCCATAGCAAAAGAATGGCGCACCCAACAAGCTCCAAGCATTACAGAAGTAATCTCTAGGGTGAACTCACAATACACTATGGAAAAAATGTTAGCTTACACAGAAAGAAGATCCCACACCTTCTATAAACACTGGGACATATGGAAGTCATCTAAATATGCCCCCTCACACCTGTAACTCTGTGATCTACATGATATATGTAAAATGTAGCTATTATGCCATCTAGTGGTAAAACTCGGTATCTAGGTATGTTTTTGTACACTTGATTCAGATCTTTGACGATCATTGTTGAACTGTTTCTTTCTGTCTTTCTTACTTAGTTCTTGTTTGAGTTTAAATGTGTCTAGGTACACTTATAGGTTTGTTGCCCACCATGGACCCTCGTTAAGGTCCTGGATAGGATACATATTGTTGAAACTGCATCTAGCCTGCTCACAGTAGTACCCGAAGGGGTGACAGGCCTAACCTCCTCTGGAGGTCAACCTTTAGAGAATATGTGTAACCCAGGTTGTGCAATGTCTATATATCCCTGTAAGCTGTACTCTTTTATAATACTTTATACAACTTGAAATAATCTTTTTGTACCAGCTCTGTATAATAGGTTGATAATTTAATAAAAAATGTATGGTTTAAAAGAATCCGACCATTTAAATTTGAAAGAAGGTCTTAACTGTTCGACTACTGCAGGTTGTATGAAAATGTTTAGTGCTTGGGATTTGGTCACGTTAAGCCCTGATATTTTTCCAAAGGATTCAAGCAGCTTACTAATGTTGGGTAGAGAGGTTATTGGGGAGGTGACAAAGAGAAGGAGATCGTCCGCGAATAATCCGCACTGGGGATATGGGACAGCCCTGCCTAGTCCCTCTGGCAATCTTAATTGGTTCGGAATAGTAACCTGCAATTTGACCCTCGCTTCTGGTTCAGAGTATAGGGACCTCAATAGCCCCAGAAAATTCTCTCCGAACCCCAAACGCTTCAGAACTGTAAAAAGATACGGCCAGGAGAGGGAATCGACAGCCTGAGACGAGGGGCTAGGGTGTCTGCGAAGGTTTTGTAGTATGGTGCAGAGAAGCCATTAGGCCCCGGTGCTGAACAACCTTTTAAGTTTCTGATCACCTCCAAGGTTTCCTGTGTACAGATTGGGGCTTCCATAAGATCTATGGGCCAGATTCAGGTAGATGGGAGCATCTTTGCTCCAGAGTAACGCTTCTCATTTACGTTACGCTGCAGAAATTTTAGGAGCAAGTGCTGTCATTCATGAAGCACTTGCTCCTAAAGTTGCGGCAGCGCATCGCAAATGAGCTGGCGGAATTCAAATTGGGCGGGTACGGGGCGTGTAGTATTTAAACGAAGCGCGATCCCGCCGCGAACGTACTGCGCATGCGTCGAGTGTCAAAACATCCCCGTGCGCATGCTCCAAATTCTGTGAATGAACGTCAATGACGTCACATTCCCATTCATGAACTTTTTACGCAAGTGACGTGATTTTTTTTTTCCCGACGCGATGACGACGCCTATACCTAACATAGGATACTCCAACCCCATGTAGGTATATCTACGCGCCGCGTATCCCTTCCGGAAACGTCGTACCGTCATTGCGTCGCGCCGGAATTCGATCGTGAATTGCCGATTTCCGCTCATTAACATATTTTTTGAGCGTAAATCGGCGGGAACGCCCCCGGCACCATTTTTAAGTTGAAGTACCGATGCGATGGCGAAACTCAGTTACGCTGATCGCATCGGACCTTCAACCCGGCGTTTCTTGTTTTCTGGTTACAGAAAACAGAAACGCCGGCTCAAAGTGACAGTTAGGCTGGCGGATCACTGGATCCGCCAGCCTAACTGTTCCTGAATCTGGCCCTATATGTTTTTTTATGGAGGTTAGGAATCGGCAGCTGGTCCAGGAAGGAGTTAATGTCAGACACCTCAGCCGTATTGGCTTTCTGGTACAAGTTAGAGTAGAAAGTTTGGAACACTTGCAGTATGCGTTTAGGATTAAGGGTTGTGGACCCTTGGGTTCTTATTTTTGGGATAGCAAATGTGTGGAATTTCGGAGAGAGCTTAGTGGCTAACATTGTGCTTATTTTGTTCTTCTGCTGATAGAATCTTTTGTGCCGCTCCAGCCCAGCCCAGTATCTAGCTTGGAAATTTGGACCTTTGATTGATCCTTTTCGTGCTGTTTACATAAAGCGACAAATTCCTTTTCTAGCTTCTCTATGTCCAAGGCTCTTTCTTTTTTAAGTTTGGATGCTATCTGAATTAGCTTTCCCCAGATCGTGGCTTTGTGTGCAGCCCATAAAGTCTCAGCTGAAATTCCATCTACATCATTAATAAGGAAGTATTTCTTCAACGCCCTGTCAAGTTCTAAAACTGGATCGTTTAGTAGAGTCTCTTTGAGTTTCCAATGAGAAAAGAGGGTTTTGGCTAGCTGGCCTTGTAAGGAGAAGATGACCATAGAGTGATCTGATAGGGCCGTGTTCTTTATACAAGCTTTGTTAACTAAGGGGATATGTTTCGAGGAGACAAATATGTGGTTGATTCTGGAGTAGAATTGATGTGGATTTGAGAAGTGTGTGTAGTCCCTTTTTGTAGGATTGAGTTCCCTCCAGATACTAGACCCTGTTGGAAGATCAACTTCGCTATTCGGGAGCTGGATTTAGTGGGGCGGGTTAATTGTGCTGCGAGTGGTTTGGACTTGTCAAGACTTTGGTCAAACGCAATATTGGAGTCTCCTCCAAATACTACTGTCCCTTCCAAAAGTGGTCCCAAAACATCAAACATAATTGAAAAAATTTAGCTTGGCCTTTATTGGGTGAATAGTATGAGACAAATGGAATTAAGTGGTCATCCAATACTCCCTTTACCAAAATAAATCTGCCCTCAGGATCCTTATGTACTAGAAGGGAATTAAATTTGCATGTTTTTGCAAAGAGAATTGCAATCCCTCTCGCCTTTGGGGGTAATGAGCAGGGAGAAAGGAGGGGGAGTACCTTATTAGGAAATGTTTCTCCTGTAGGAGAACTACCGCCATTTTTTGAAAGGGATTGGAGCATTTTCCTTCTTTTAATAGGAGAGTTCGGGCCCTGAACTCTGATGTCTATTGATGTCAGGAATTCTCCTCTCTGAAGGGTGGAAACAACTGAACGAAAAGACTCCATGCGGAAGGAGCGAATGTTCAGAAACTGATTCAGACTCTTTAGATCTAGGATAGGTCTGACATCCCAGTTTGGTTTTGGCACCGTAAACAGGTTTGAATAGAATCCTGACCGCTGATCCTCTGGGGCTAATTTCAAGATCACCCCTTGGGACAACAGGTGTTGCAGGGCCAACAGTAGAAGCCTTCTTTTTTCTGGATCTTTGGTAATTCTTGATCTCAGAAACTGGGAGGGGGGGGGGTGGTAAAAGTTCTCTGAATTCTAGCTTGTAGCCTGAGGAAACGCCAGACATTTGCAAAATACAGTAGCCTTCCCCCCACCCAGCTAAGTGGGGGCATCCCTTCATATAGAAGCTTTGGGGGTCTTTTTAGACTTTGAACTCCTTTTCTGCCCTTGGGCTTGGCTCTGGGCTTTACCCCTAGTGTTACACTGGGGATGCCATCGCCACTGCCTGGAGACTGAGTTTCCAGGGGCTGGAGAAAGAGTATGTTTAAATGAGGGACGCTTTCTTTTAACCGGCAATAGAGTAGACTTGCCACCAGTAATCTTTTTGATGTATTTATCCAGGTCATCTCCAAATAGGCATTCTCCCCCAAAGGGAAATGCAGCCAAGTATTTCTTGCAGGAAGCCTCGGCCTCCCAATGTGTTAACAAAAGGGACCTGCACATATGTACCTGCAGGAGATTCAAGTGAGATGCTTGCTGAACAGAGTCCATAATCACATCAATCACAAAGCACAAGGCTTTAGGAAGGTCTTCATGAACCTCAATCTCCTCTAAAGGAAGG
The DNA here is from genome assembly GCA_029574335.1 of Rana kukunoris. Classification (NCBI taxonomy): domain Eukaryota; kingdom Metazoa; phylum Chordata; class Amphibia; order Anura; family Ranidae; genus Rana; species Rana kukunoris. The sequence continues at coordinate 18,026,441 of CM056049.1, forward strand.
AGGTTAATCATCTGCTTCATTTATTCCTTGAGGAACTGACATACACCAATGGCTGCTACTGCAGGTTGTACTACAGCCCCAGCCATGGCAGTGGAAGCTTTTAACAGGGACTCCAGCTTTTTATCAGTTGGATCCTTGAAACCCTGCGTGTTGTCTAAAGGGCAGATCAGATTTTTGTTTGCAGAAGAAATAGCTGCATCAATAGCAGCTAATATTTCTTGGTGAAACCTTCCTCTATAGGATACAGGAGGGAAAACTGTCTAGGAGGAGAAAACAGTTTATCTGGGTGAACCCAGTCATCATACATCAGTTTATCCAGCAAGGGATGAACTGGAAAGATGCATGCAGCCTGTGGGGATTTCCAAGATCCCAAAGAGGAAACAGAGGGCGCAGAAGCTTCAACAGGTGGCAACTTGTAAGTGGCACGCACCATCTCTGCATAATATTGCACCTGCATCTTTAGCGACTGAGAAGTCCTCAGACTGCACATGATCCTCATCTCCTGAGAGGGATTTTTCACCCTCAGAAGGCTCATCTGAAAAGAGAGCCAGACCAGATGAAGGGGATCTACCCCGTTCTCTGCTGTTTCTTAAGGAGGTTGCAACAATATTAGCACTCCTTCCAGGCCATCCATAGCAACTTTTAAAGCGTACTCGGTGACGTATACAGGAGTCGCCATAGGAGAAGCTGCAAAACCAGACAGGGGCTCATCCTGTGAGGCTGCTATCAGGCTGACAGAGGGGGATGGTAAACTGCAGGCAAGCTCAGAATCCTTAGCCATACATGGGGATTTTCTGGTGCCTTTTTTATTTGCCCTAGACCCTCTTCTAGGAGACATAGTCCTTATTGCAAAGCAAAGGTACTATCCACAATATATAAATGAAATCACTGTTGTGCTATAGTCTTACAATACACAAAACATATCAGCTCACTGCACAACCTGATGCCGAGTAGAAATCTTAGGTTTGCCTGGTTCAATCCACAGGGATGCTTACAGCCCACAGCTCTGTGTCCATGAAGGCTTTAGCGTGCTGGGCTTTTGAACCAGCCTCTTGGCACCTGCACACAGGTGTCCTGCATTGTGCATGGGCACTAGCAACCACATTGGCCTTCCCCCTATCCATGTCTCTGTATGACAGTTAAAAGCGTGCTCCTGCGCGCCCAGGAGAGACAAAGAAGAGTACGAGAGATTACTGGAGGGCACCTTTGTGGACCCCTGTATGCGTTCGTGGGAGACCTGCAGCGGAAGGAGGTGAGTGGTGTTTGTATTTGACCGACTTTACTGAGCATGTCCTGGAAGGCTATGTAAGAAAACACTAGGTTGCATATACTCCCTCCAGTGGTTAAAACCAGGAAAGACATCCTACTCCAAGAAGAAAATACATAAATATAAATTATCTTCTTACCTGATCCACGCTGCAAGAAAGCTACCCTAACTAGTTCCAGTTTTCCCCCATCACGGCAGGCACGTTTTTCCAACCTCCATGTTTACAAAGGGTTTTATTAGAGAAAACCTCATACCTGGACCTGTAGAAGACTCTGCCATAAATGTTTTAGTACACCGAAGTCTGGATCCCAGAGCCCAGACCTCCGCAGAGAGACATTACAGGCATGATGTATGATCAAGAAATGTCATTTTGCTCTGGTACAGTAATAAACACGGGGGAAGATGTGCTACTCTACAGGCATACTATAGACACTCCCCAGGCACATTATTTAATGGAATTTTACATTTTTTTTCCACTTTAAGCATTATTAAAATCACTGCTCCTGAAAAAAACTCTTTTTAAAAAAATAATTCCAACTGTCACCTGGGGCAGGACTCGGGTCGCCATACACATTTTATGGCAAAGAACTTGCATATAAGCCTTCAGTGAGAGCTTTGGATTTTGAATTCCCGCTGCATTAGTACCCAGTTTCTGAGAGTTATTGCGCATACACACATGCCATCAAATGCAGCCACTGTGCCATGCCATCAAACGCAGCCACTGTGCCATCATTTATCGCCACTGTGCCCATCTATTGTCACCACTGTGCCATGCCATCAAACACAGCCACTATGCCATCAATTGTCGCCACTGTGCCCATTAATTGTCACCACTGTACCATGCCATCAAACGCAGCCACTGTGCCATCAATTGTCGCCACTGCGCCCATCAATTGTCACCACTGCCCCATGCCAAACGCAGCTACTGTGCTCTCAAATGCAGCCACTGTGCCATGCCATCAAACGCAGCCACTGTGCCATTAATTGTTACCACTGTGCTATCAATTGCCGCCACTATGCCCATCAATTTTCGCCACTGTGCCCATCAGTTGTCGAGACCGTGCCCTGTAAAATGCTGCCATATTGCCCCCCCGGACCTTTTCTTTTTGGGGTCAGCCATCCAATTGTAGCCACTGTGCCCATCAATTGTAGTCACTGTGCCCATCAATTGTCGACACCGTGCCCTGTAAAATGCTGCCATATTGCCCCCCCGGACCTTTTCTTTTTGGGGTCAGCCATCCAATTGTAGCCACTGTGCCCATCAATTGTTGACACTGTGCCCATCAATTGTCGCCACTGTGCCCATTAATTGTCACCACTGTGCCATGCCATCAAACGCAGCCACTGTGCCATCAATTGTTGCCACTGTGCCCATTAATTGTCACCACTGTGCCATGCCATCAAACACAGCCACTGTGCCATAAATTTTGCCACTGTGTCCATCAATTGTCGCCACTGTGCCCATCGATTGTCGACACTGTGCCCATTAATTGTCTCAACTGTGCCCTGTAATGCTGCCAGATTGCCCCCCGCCCGGCACTTATCTTTCTAGTAGTCAGCCATCCTCCTTCCACGGTCCCTCAATGTCTTCTCCCGCCCTCAATGACGCTTCAGCCAATCACCAGAACCAGTGAACCTGATTGGTTGAGACACCTGTCAGTGTTAGCCAGGGAACGCACCCCCCGTGCGTCCCCTGGTTAACTATTTGCAAGCCGATTACCGTCCACAGGCTGTAATCGGAAAGCCTGGCTCTGATAGGCACTTCTAAAGCCAACCAGCTGCCGTTATTCAGATGGCCGGGTGGCAGAAACAAAACATGGATTCATGCAGTGCATGCCACGTGGCGGTAATTGCTGCAAAAGGGGCACAAACCAAGTACTGAGTACATATGCATGCTTCTACTTTTCAGAGGTCCGATATTGTTCTATGTACAATCCTTGTTTTATTCATTGCATGTAATATTCAAATTTTCTGAGATTGCGAGTCATAGTCATCACAATTATGAAAAATCACGGCTTGAAATATCTTGCTTTGCATGTAATGAGTCTCTCTCATATATTTTTTTCATCTTTTAAGTTGCATTAGTGAAATAAATGAACTTTTACAAAATATTCAAATTTTTCATGTTTCACCTGTATAAGGATAGTCTTACTTTGCCCCGTTTCCATTGGAGTTTTACTTGAAAATCTTCTCGCTTTGGTATTGCTAAAGTCAAACTGCTGGCAATGTATTCTGACTTGATGTTAAATTTTCCCAGTGAAAGATCATAATGGATGAGCTTTTCTAAATAAATCTCAGAAGGTAATTCTCCTTGTTCATTGAAGAAGACCTCCTCTCTGGTGGTGCTCATGAAGTGAACCCTCCGGATGTATCTGTTCAACTTTCAAAGGAAAAATATATTTCAAATTTGTTTATTGGAATTTAACAAATTACAAAGATACGTTCAAAAGCAGAACAAAGAGAACGGCCCGGATTCAGGTAGAGCGACGCATCTATGTGCGGGCGTAGCGTATCTACTTTACGCTACGCCGGCACAACGTTGAGAGACAAGCATGCTATTCACAAAGAATATACGCTTAAAGTTGCGCTGGCGTAGCTAATAGTTGTCGGCGTAAGTCAAAGTAGGTGGAAGTGGGCTGGAAGTTGGCGTGATATATTATAATGAAGCGTGACCCCGTGCAAATGATGGCCACAGCTTCAAAAACCGACTTGCGCATGTGTCGTCTCTTGGACGTATCCCAGTGCGCATTCTCAGTTACGTCTAAATAGCTGCCTAAGATACGTCAAACACTGCCTACGACGTGAACGTAACCTACGCACAGCCCTATTCACGTAGTACTATGTAAACGGCGTACACGACGTATAATTCAACGGCGTCGTTCCCTGGCCCATACCTTTGCATTACCTGTGCTTCCTATATGAGGGGTAACTTTACGCTGGACCTAAGCCTTACGCAAATTGCATATATGAAGCGGCCGGGCACATCTACGTTCGTGAATCGGCATAGCTTACTCATTTGCATATTTTAAATCGGAACACCGAATGTGTCCAGCATAACTATGCGCCCACGATACTGCGGCATAGGCAAGTTACGTCGGGCCGCTGAAGCGAATCAGCGTAACATTACATTGGCGCACATTTGTACTTACGATGGCGTATCTCTAGATACGCCGGCGTAAAACGTTTGTGAATCTGGGCCAACATGTCTAGACACAACATAGGAACAAGACTCCATAACAGAACTGAAAATGGCATATGTTACTAGACTTAATACAGGTATATAATTAGTATTTAACCACTTCCCGCCGGTGGTTCAGTTATCATGACTTGGCGTCATATGACGTCCAGCAGGATAACTACCGGCGGGTGCCTGTGGGGGCACGCATTGCGGCGATCAGTGGTGCGGCGTGTCATTCTGACACACCGCTACACCGATCTCGGTAAAGAGTGTCCAACGGAGGTTCTTTACGACGTGATCAGCTGTGTCCAATCACGGCTGATCACGATGTTAACAGGAATAGCCGCAGATCAGCTTTTCCTTACTCGCGTCTGACAGACGCGTGTAGAGGAGAGACAATCGGCTTCTCTCCTGACAGGGGGGGTCGGCACTGATTGTTTATCAGTGAAGGCCCCCCTCAGATGTTCACCCAGGACCACCAGGAATGGCCGCCCCACTGGACCACCAGGTATGCCACCCTAGACCACCAGGGATATGCCAATCAGAGCTCAGGCAGCTGCCAATCAGTGCCAAGGTATCTGCCAATCAGTGCACATCAGCAATGCCTGCCAGTGCCATCAGTGATGACTATCAGTGCCATCTATCAGTGCCGCATATCAGTGCCCATCAGTGCTGCCAATCAGTGCCACCCATAAGTACCCATCAGGGCAGCCTTTCAGTGCCCATAATTGTCACATATCAGTGCCCATCAGTGCCACCCATTGGTTCCCATCAGTACCGATTGCTAATGCCCATCAGTGCTGCATATCAGTGCCGCCTACCAGTACCCATCAGTGCCACCTCATTGGTGCCACCTTATCAGAGCCTGTCAGTGCCGCCTTATCAGTGTCCATCAGTGAACTTACTTATTTACAACATTTTATAACAGAAATAAAAGAAAAACATTTTTTTTTTCAAAATTTGTTTAGCAAAAACAAAACACAGTGGTGATCAAATACCACCAGAAGAAAGCTCTATTTATGGGAGCAAAATTATAACAATTCTGTTTGGGTACAGTTTGGCATGACAGCCCAATTGTCATTTAAATGCTGAAAATTGTCCTGGGCACGAAGGGGGTTAAGTGCCTGGTATTGAAGTGGTTAAAAAGGTAATTCTCTGTATTATGCAAGAGAGGTTTCTACCATACAGTGAACAATGAAAACATATCAAAGCCTCTGTGTTTAATTAAATAGTCCTAAGAAATAAAAATTATCATAAGTCATACAGGAGCCTATGTCAAAAATGTTGTATAACTAAAAAGAGTAATTAAAGGTTCTGCAATTTGAAAAAGAAAGAAAGAGAAAGAAAGAATGAAAGAAAGAAAGAAAGAACGAAGGAAAGAAAAGAAAAGAAAGAAAGAAAGAAAAAGAAAGAAAGGAACAAAAGGAAAGAGGGAGAGAAGGAAAGAAGGAAAGGAACAAAGTAAAGAAAGGAAAAAAAAAAGGAAAGAAAGAAAGAAAGAAAGAAAGAAAGAAAGAAAGGAAGAAAGAAAGAAAGAAAGAAAGAAAGAAAGAAAGAAAGAAAGAAAGAAAGGAACAAAGGAAAGAAAGAAAGAAAGAAAGAAAGAAAGTAAGAAAGAAAGAAAGAAAGAAAGAAAGAAACAAAGAAAGAAAGAAAGAAAGAAAGAAAGAAAGAAAGAAAGAAACAAAGGAAAGAAAGAAAGAAAGAAAGAAAGAAAGAAAGAAAGAAAGAAAGAAAGAAAGAAAGAAAGAAAGAAAAAAGAAACAAAGGAAAGAAAGAAAGGAACAAAGGAAAGAAAGAAACGAAAGAAACAAAAGAAAGAAAGAAAGAAAGAAAGAAAGATGATAGAGAGAGAGAGAGAGAGAGAGAGAGAGAGAGTAAAACAAATATTTACTGTATTTACTACAACATATTTCTTCCAAAATCACAGATTCAGGCCTCGTACACACGACTGTTTTCCTTGACAAAATCCATCAAGAAACTTGGTGGCAGAGCTTTTTTGCCTAGGAAAACGGTCGCGTGTATGTTTTTCGTCGAGAAAACTGACGTGGAACTCGATGAGAAAAAAGAGAACAAGTTCTCTTTTTCCTCGACGGGAGTCTCAATTTCCTCGTCGTGTTTCTCGTCGGTCTGGTTTACAACAAGAAACACGTTCGTGTGTATGCTTAGAAACCCGCACATGCTCAGAATAAAGTATGAGACGGGAGCGCACCTTCGGGAAAAGTAGCGTTCGTAATGGAGATAGCACATTTGTCACGCTGTAACAGACTGAAAAGCGCAAATCGTCTCTCACCAAACTTTTACCTAACACGCAGTAACATGAGATTAGCAAAAGCAGCCCCAAGGGTTGTGCCAGTGGAATCAAACTTCCCCTTTATAGTGCCGTCATACGTGTTGTACTTCACCGCGTTTGAGAACAAAGAGATTTTGTGTGTACGCAAAGACAGCTTGTCAAGATTCTCGACAAGCCTAATAAGGAACTCCTCGAGGAAAACGTTTCATTTACGACGAGTTCTTCGGTTGTGTGTACTAGACCTCAGAGTCAAGTTAGAATTGATCGCTTTCCCAATTGCCACTTTTTTTTTATTTTTGTTGGAAAATTTGCCACATTTGTAAACATACTTGCTGTGTGCTCTCACCGATGGTGTCACATGTTGGCCAAACATTTGCATTTTCAACTATTTTCAACTATTCATTACTTTGGACTTCATACAGTATTTGCACTTAAAGTGCAGTCAGTGTTACATTAGATGGCCCTGGTTCCTTTCAAAGATATACCCTTTTCACTTTATATTAATGATTTCCTTTAACCACTTGTTGACCGCACTCTGTAGTTTTACTGCTGCAGTGTGTGCTGGCTGTGCAGATTCATGTATATACAGCATCTCATAAAAGTAAGTTCACCCCTTACATTTTTGTGAATAGTTTCTTCTATCTTTTCATGTGACAACACTGAAGAAAATACACTTTGCTACAATGTTGTGTAGTGAGTGTACAGCTTTATAACAGTGTCAATTTGCTGTCCCCTCACACAGCCATTAATGTCTAAACTGCTGGTAACAAAAGTGAGTACACCCCTAAGTGGAAATGCCCAAATTGGGCCCAAAGTGTCAATATTTTTTTTGACACCATTATTTTCCAGCACTGCCTTAACCCTCTTGGAAATGGAGTTCACCAGAGCTTCACAGGTTGCCACTGGAGTCCTCTTCCACTCCTCCATGATGACACCACAGAGCTGGTGGATGTTAGAGACCTTGCGCTCCTCCACCTTTCATTTGAGGATGTCCCACAGATGCTTAATAGGGTTTAGGTCTGGAGACATGCTTGGCCAGTCCATCACCTTTACCCTAAGCTACTTTAGCAAAGCAGTGGTTGTATTGGAGGATTATTGGCATTCATGGTCCCCTCAATGATCTGTAGCTCTCCAGTACCGGCAGCACTCATACAGCCCCAGACCATGACACTCCCACCACCATGCTTGACTGTAGACAAGACACACTTATCTTTGTTCTCCTCACCTGGTTGCCACCACACACGCTTGTCACCATCTGACACCAAATATGTTTATCTTGGTCAGACCACAGGACATATACAGAAATTTTTAATAAACTGTTAGCGCAAACACTGGTACTACCAACACTTAAAAAGCGGTCAATGTATATGTCTAGAAAACAGTCACAGTTTTATAGTCCATATAGTGGTACAAAAAGACCACAGGACATGGTTGCAGTAATACATGTCTTTAGTTTGCTTGTCTTCAGCAAACTGTTTGCAGGTTTTCTTGTCCATCATCTTTAGAAGAGGCTTCCTTCTGGGATGACAGCCATGCAGACCAATTTGATACACTGAGAAGCATATGGTCTGAACACTGACAGACTGCCCCCCCCCCCCACTCCTTCACCCTCTGAAGCAATGCTGGCAGCACCCATACGTCTATTTTCCAAAGACAACCTATGGATATGACACTGACCACATGCTCTCAACTTCTTTGGTTGACCATAGCGAGGCATTTTCTGAGTGGAACCTGTCCTGGTAAACCGCTGTATGGTCTTGGCCATGTTCTGAAGCTCAATTTCAGGTTTTGTAATTATTTTTATTATATTTCTTTATTGATGTTTCCAATATAAAAAATATTTACTGTAAAAGATTTTCTCTTTTCAACTTCAATATATATAAACATACAAAAATTAGTACTCAAAACACATCTATCTACCAACCCCCACCTTCCCTTCCCTACTTTTCTTTTCTCTTATCTCTCTCTGAGTCTGTCATAAGATATATTATTTTATGCTTCCATCTTTTCTGCGAACTTCATTGTATGCTTATATTCTTCCCATCGCTTCCATTTCCCCTCAAACTCATCTAAGCCCTTTGTGTCACTGAACTTTAAATACTCTAAGTTTTGTATTTCATTCATTTTATTACACCATTTCTTCACTGAAGAAATGGCCAGTGTCTGGGAATTAAGCTCTTTGCGGCATTTAGAAGCTGTGGAAGCAAAGATTTCCGGTACCTCTTTGTTTGAATTCTAATCCCATGATGTAGGCATCCCCATGGGTCATCTGGGACTTCGGTACTGGTTATGTCTGTTATTGAATGCCTGATCTCCCTCCGACATTTGTAATTTTAGGACAAGTCCACCAGATATGTGCCATAGTCCCAATTTCTTTGCACCCCAACCAGCATAATTCTGAAATGTCTTTTTGGCATTTATGTGCCTTATCTGGTGTTTGCCTTCCTCTGGATCAACTGTGGGTATGGAGTTGGGTGTATGGGATGTACTGTGTTTTATTTTGTTTGTTTATTTTTTTTTATGGTTGAACTGGATGGACTTGTGTCTTTTTTCAACCTGACTAACTATGTAACTATGTAACTATGTACCAGCGCGCCAGGCACTTATAGTTTAATTCAATCATGCTACTATTTACTGACGTGGAATGTACTCTCTTCATTAGCTATCTTATCTCAGACTCCTTCAGCTGTGCCCCCAATTCCTCCTCCCATTTCCTGATGTATGGCAGTTTCTCCATCTTTTCTACATCCTTTAATATTTTATAATTCCTAGAGATTACACCTCTCTCTACTTTTTCTCCACATAGCCTCTCTAGGGGCCGTAAATTCCCTGCCGAGCTAATGGGCTGGGGTAGGGCCTCGAAGAAGTGTTTTAGCTGGGTATACATTCATCTATCACCAATAAATCCCTCTTATTTTTTTTAATTCTTGGTATGTGCTCAGTTTGTCCTGCATCATTACATCTTTCAGTTGTGAATTTTCTTGTAAAATCCATTTTCCAAATATTTTATCTAACCCCGGTAAAAAATATCCTGTGTCTGTTAGTGGTATTAATGGGGAATTATTTTCCCATTTTTCCCTTTTATGTACCTTATCCCATATGTTTTGTGCATTCCGTGTGATACTATGTGTGTCCCTACTAAGATCTCTAACCTGTGGTGGGATCCAAATGATTTTCTCCAATGTAACTTTACTGATTTAATTTTTCATGTTTACCCATCTCTTTTCTTTATTATTTTTCCCTATTCTATAATTCGTTAGAGAACAATCGCATTATAATATTCTCTAAGATCTGTTGCCCCAAATCCCCCTTTTTCTTAGTCAACATTGCTAAACTAATACATGTTTTTTTTTTTCCCCTCGCCAAATAAATTTTAAGAGCATAGTTTGTAAAGTTTTTAAATAAACCTGTGGTAGGGAATTGGGAGCAATTGCATTTTGTACATGACCCTGGGTACGATAACAATTTTAAAAATATTTATTCTTCCCCTCCAAGATAACTGACCCGGAGTAAAGCCCTGTACACACGATCGGTTTGTCTGATAAAAACAGACCAATGGACCATTTTCATCGGACAAACCGATCATGTGTAGGCCCCATCAATTTGTTTTCCATCGGTGAAAAAGAAAAGAACATGTTTTAAAATTTTCTTATGAATAAGAAAACAAAAGAAAAAAACGATCGTCTGTGTGGAAGTCCTTCGGTCAAAAATAAATGCATGCTCAGAATCAAGTCGACGCATGCTCGGAAGCATTGAACTTAATTTTTCTCAGCATATCGTAGTGTTTTACGTCACCAGGTTCAGACACAGTCAGATTTTTGACCGATGGTGTGTAGGCAAGACTGATGAAAGTCAGCTTCATCGGATATCCAATGAAAAAATCCATCAGATTAGATTCTATCAGATATCCAATTGTGTGTACGGGGCTTTAGTGTATTAAGTTCTGCCATAAGATCATTTAGTAATGGCAACAAATTTGCTTTTTAAAGTGTCTCTATTTTTGTTGTTATTTTCACTCCTAAATATTTTAGTTCTCATTTCCCCCCAGACAAAGGGGAATTCCTTTTGGTAGGTGTTTCGGTCTCTATTTTTGATGTGTTAATACTTAGAGTTTCAGATTTGGCCGGATTCATTTTAAAATTAGATATCTCCTCATATTCTTTTATAGATTTCATTACATTTGGGAGTGTAATTCTGGGGCTAGTTATAAAAAATATAATGTAATCTGCATAGGCCGCTAACTTATGTACTTCCTCTCCAACTTTTATCCCCCTTGAGTCCACATTCCACCTTATCCCCCCTTAACAGAGGTTCCAGCGGCAGTATGAACAGGGGGGACAGGGGCCATCCCTGTCGTGTGCCATTGTACATTTCAAATGTTCCCGACATGGTCCCATTGACTTTTACTCTTGTGGTAGGTCGATTATAATTTATCCAGGTGGTCATTCTAATCCCTAAACCTATTGCTTCTAACGTGCTCTGTATGAAGCCCCAGTCTACCCTGTCAAATGCTTTTTCAGCATCAATTGACAGGAGTAGACCCAGGGCCCCACTATCTTTAATCTTCTGCAAAGCCAGAAGTGTTCTGATGCCATTGTCGTTCATTATTGTTTTCATCCTCCCTGCCAGTATCTTTGCCAAAAATTTGGTATCACTATTTAAGAATGAGATTGCTCTATAGCTAGGACAAAGTGTGCTGTCTTTGCCTTCCTTCAGGATTATGGTGATGGTGGACTCTAATGCCTCTTTCCGCATTTCCCACTTCATACGTATCACATTCATATATGAGCACAATTTAGGGATTAAGATGGCCTTCATTTTTTTATAGTATAATATCGTCAGACCATCAGGTCCTGGACTTTTCCCCCCCGGAGATGTTTTTGTATTTTCCCTAATCTCATCTTCTGTTATAGGGGCCTCTAAATATCTAAGTTTATCCTCAGGGATTTTGTTAAGTTCTATTTCTTTTAAAAACACTTTTGTTTTTCCCCTCCTTTGTTTTTCCCCTTCTATTGTTTCATTTTTATTGATTGAATAAAGCCTTCCATAATACTCTTGGAAGGTTTTCGCTATTTCTGCTGTTTTGAAGGCTACTTCACCGTAACCCGTTTGTATTTTTTCTATATAGTTAGCTGTTTTTTTTTTTTTTATAATTTTGCTAAGTATTTCTCTGACTTATTGCTCCATTAATACCTCTTTTTCTTTATTTGATTAAAAGTTGTTTGGATTTCCTGCTCAATTAGTTCTCTCATCACCTCTCTTTTAATATTAAGTTTTAATAGTTTTTTTATCACTAGTTTGTTTAAGTTGCTGTTTTAATTCATATATTTCCTTTGTTAAAGCTATTTTCTTCTCTTAAGTTCTTAGTCCTGAGTTATTAATATTCCTCTAATATATGCCTTGTGGGTTTCCCAGACTATGGCCTCAGACATATCCTCCATACTGTTAATCCTAAAAAAATGTTCTACTGTAGTTCTTCTTTTATTCGCTGTTCTACTGATTTATTGTGTAAAAGTTATTCATCCAATCTCCAGCTATTACTCTTGTTTTGTGCCTCCCCTAGTTTCAGTTGAAGTATCACTGGCCCGTGATCTGTAGAGGTCACTAGTCCAATTTGTGTACTACAAACTACTTCCAGTAGCCTGTGTTCAATAAAAAAAATATCTAATCCTGAATACGTATCAAGTACAGGGGAGTGGAATGTATAATCCCTCTACTTAATATGCTGTGTCCTCCAAACGTCCACAAGTTGATGTTGATGCATTTTCTTTTTTAGTTTATTTCTCAGGGCTATTCCAGTCCCCTGTAAACGTGATGTACTATCTATCCCTGGGTCTAAACACAAGTTGAAATCTCCTGCCCTTATGGCTATTTCAAGGTCTTGTCAATCTTCTTATAGCCTATGCCATCTTTATGTAGAGCAACATTTCTTTTTCATGAGGTGCCATGTTGAACTTTCAGTGACTAGTATGAGAGAGTGAGAACGATTTTTGTATACACCTCTCCTAAACAGCCCCAAAGATGCTGTTTGCAGGACTTTTTTTTTTTAAATCCCGCAAGCGCACCACTCCAGTGTAAAAGCACTCCGGCTTTCACACTGGAGTGATGGGAGAGGTGCTTTACAGGTGCTTTGCAGGTGCTATTTTTAGCGCTAAAACATCTGTAAAGCGCCTCAGTGTGAAAATGGGCAGGCATACACATGTATATAATATACATGTGTGTGTCTATATATATATATATATATATATTACATTATCATTACATCAGGGTGCCCAGAGAGCCCCCCTTACATAGCGGTCCCCAGAGAGCCTCCCCCTTACACCAGAGTGCCCAGAGAGTAGCTGTTACACCAGAGTCCCAAGAGAGTCCCCCCCTTACATCAGAATCCCCAGAGACCCCCTCTTACAGCAAAGTCTCCAGAGAGCCACAGTCTTGCATCAGGGTTCCCAGAGAGACCCCCTTACATAAGAGTACCCAGAGAGCCTCCCCAATTACATCAGGGCTCCCAGAGAGCCCCTCCGTACCTCAGAGTCCCTAGAGATCTGCTCCTTACACTAGGGTCGCCAGAGGGATGTCGGGCAGTGAGAGATGATGTAATTTCTCTGCTGCCCACAGCGGCACCAAGAGGGCAGAACAACGGTGATGCAGGGTGGACGGTGAGAGATGATATCATCTCTCTGCTCTCTCGTCCACCTGGCTCTCCTGTGCTGCCCGACACACTCCTACAAAGAGGCAACGGCCCAGTAGGTTGGGGAAACCTGGGAATCGGGGCTATGGGCCCCAGATTCAGGGGTTATAGCCCCAATTTCCTCCCCCTAGCTGTTGATGATGTTGATAACATTTACTTTACTTCTAACAAGAGTCAATTGTAGAGGCAACATTTAGATGATCAGATACATTTATCAGGAAAGAAACTTACTTTTTTTCGTAATCCATACTTTCCAAATGTCTTTTTACTTATTTTCAGATTATTCAAAGCATGAGCCAGGGCATATACCGCGGTGTAGAGGAAATAAAACTTTGAGTCATACTTGCCACTGAAGCGATGTGTGATCCATTCTTGCCCAGTGCAGGTGACATTAGGAAGAAGACCAAATAATCTGAATAACTTATTTTTCTCTTTATTAGAAGAAAGACAGTTAAACTTTTCGAGCCCAATAGTCTCAAGCAATGGATCGTCTGGGAATTTGGATGAATGTGCATTCTCCATATAAACATCTAATCCAGGTATGTAGCGGAGAAGGTAGGCAGGTAATAAGCTGCAGTTACATGCTTCCCACATATTGATATCTGAATATGAAATGACCTTCCATGACTGATTAAGAATTAATGTGATATTTTCTCTGAGAGCTTTTGATTCTGTACAAAAGACAATATATTCAGATACAAAATGGCCACATACTACAACAACATCGGTAGTGGACTTCTCAATGGCCACCATTCTCAGTCTGTTAATTTCCACATTGTTGGTCAGGTAGATGACAAACTCTATACAGATCCCATGTCTGGTCATCTCTTTTCTCAGCACCTGCAGTTCCATTTCCCCAGTGCCATCACTTGATGTGATGATTCCAATCCAATTCCATTCTAAAAGTTTTAAGACCTTTATAACCATCTCATACCAAACCCAGCTACTAGGAATGGTGCGATAAAAATTTGGGAACTTTTCTCTGTCATTCAGGAGAGGGTCAGTAACTTGAGGACTGATCTGAAAAAACACAAACAGAGCTAGTAGAAGTTAGTTACATCCAAAAATACATTTTCTGTAATGTTACATAGTTATATAGTGAGTCGGGTTGAAAAAAGACACAAGTCCGTCAAGTTCAACCATAAGAAATAAAATAATAATAATATCGTACGACCACATATGCCCAATTCTATATCCACAGTTGATCCAGAGGAAGGCAAAAAAAAAAAAAAAGCTACAGCAGGGGAAAAAAAATCCTTCCTGATCCCCCATGAGGCAAGCAGATATTCCCCGGATCAACTTTACCTACAAATCTTAGTACAGAGTTATATTATGTGCATTTAGGAAAGTATCCAGGCCTTTCTTAAAGCAATCTACTGAGCTGGCCAGAACCACCTCTGGAGGGAGTCTATTCCACATTTTTACAGCTTTTACTGTGAAGAAACCTTTCCGTATTTGGAGCTGAAATCTCTTTTCCTCTAGATGTAAAGAGTGCCCCCTTGTCCTCAGTGTTGACCGTAAAGTGAATAACTCAACACCAAGTTCACTATATGGACCCCTTATATATTTGTACGTTATATCTCTCCTAATCTCCTCTTCTCAAGAGAGAATAAATTCAGTTCCTCTAATCTTTCCTCATAGCTGAGCTCCTCCATGCCTCTTATCAGTTTGGTTGATCTTCTCTTCACTTTCTCCAGTTCCCCAATATCCTTCTTGAGAACTGGAGCCCAAAACTGAACTGCATATTCCAGATGAGGTCTTACTAATGATTTGTACTCGGGGGCAAAATGATATCTCTCTCTCTGGAGTCCATACCTCTCTTAATACAAGAAAGGACTTTGCAAGGCTTTGGCATTGCATGCCATTATTGAGCTTATGATCTACCAAAACCCCCAGATCCTTCTCCACTACAGATCCCTCCAGTTGTAATGTTGAAGAGGTGTCAGTTCTGAAGAAATGGCCTGGATGAGTCAGAAGAACTATTCAACATAATAAAACAAATCATGTTATAGATGTGTAACCACAATACTATGAGTATATCAGACAACTAGGAGTAGGCAAAGAGGGATTGACCAAAAGTTCAATCTGAACCTGTTCTCCCCCCTGTTTGGTGGGAGATGGACATCATATATAGACATGGTATATGTACCTCTTTTATATATATATACACGAGAGCTCTCTACTGTCAATGGTTTCCAAGGAAACAGCAGGTTCTGGAACCTGCAGCATTCCTAGCAACCACTAAAGTCAATGGCACAGATCTTATATAGCCTGCATACCAGGGCTCGAGTCCTGCGGGAACGCGTGGGAACGGTGTCCCTGTACTTTTTTCACAGCAGGAACACTGTTCCATTTGCAAAGAAAAACTTGTATACATGAGCGTATACAGAATCAAGGCGCTGCTAAATAAATAGAAATCAGCAGCCAACACCACAAAAATAGATACATTTTGTAAAATAATAGCAAGAAAAAATAGTGCCCCAGACGATGTTCTATTGAACGAAACGCGTCGGGAGAATACACCGACCCCACTGCCGGATTTATACTAAGCGCTTGTTTTAAACCTTCTTCAATGTGAGTGCAAAAGGTTTTTTCATTAAATAGTACCATTTACATTACAGTATCACGCTATGTGTACTTTTATTCCTCCTTTTTTAAACTCTGCACAATTTCTGATGTCTACCATCATTGTGTGAGAATTTCTATCAGTACCACTCAACTGACCCTGTATGAAGACACTTCTAAGATATCCCAAGAAGCATATCGTTTGTCCACCATCGGAGAAAACGGGGAGCCTTGGAATCTTTTTTTTTTTCTTTTTACCATAAAAGTTTTATTGAAATTTGCACAGGTTACAATATCATATCACATCTCATTAAGTCAATGTTTACAGCATGGGTAAATAGACATGAAAAATGTGTCAAACATTTTCAGTAAAACCAATGTGCTACATGTTTTGCAACAATCTATAAACAGAACTGAAATCAGGGGGGAATACTGTATAATTAAAGACAGTACAATACTGGTGGAGCCCCCGCCCAGGGGAGAGTCCCCTTGGACATCAAGTCTCTGCGGTTGGGGCCGAAGAGACATACAGGAGGTATCGGGGACCTGGGCCAGGTTTACGAAATAAAAGAGAAAGCTGAAAGCAAAGGACCCATATAAACAGACCCATCCAACACCCACCCCTGACAGGAACTAATCTGTGGGTGGGAGGGCACCAGATGCATTTGCAAAGTACGGGCAGGTCGGCATGGTCCTAGTGTGTAATGTGTCTTGTCCTTCGGTCATCGGCCCAGCGTCGCACCTCCACCACTCCGGTATAGAGAAAAATAAACCTATCATTCAGGGGGGGGACGCCCTCCTAGACATAGGATTCCGGAGGTGCCTCGTCAAGCTGTGGTGGCTGGGCAGTTGCCCTAAGAGTTAGGGTAGGGGAAAAAGGGGGGGGGGGACAGTAGGGGGGGAGTGACCTTCCTCTCGGTTGAAAGTCTGCATCAACCGTTATGCATCAGTGTTCGGGATATACAGAAGTCGTTGACGTGCCTGTTAAAAGAGAGGTTCTGTAGTGTGTCCAGCAACCCCAGGTGTATCTAAACGTCTCAGAGGTATCCTTAGCTTGGTGGATAATACTTTCCATCTCTTCAATCTTGTTGACCCTATTCTGCCAGTCAGTTATGGTGGGCGGCCGGGGGCTCTTCCAGCGCAGGGGAATACACTAGGTTGCAGCGTTGATTAGCTGAAGGACTAGAGATTTGTGGTAAATTGATTTAGGCAGGGAGGTGTGGTGTAGCAAGTATTGCGCCGGGGTGAAATCAGGAGTGAACGTGGTGGTTTGGGTGATGAGGTCATGTAAGTTTACCCAGAAGGGTCGAATTTTCGGGCAATCCCACCAGATATGTAAGAGAGTGCCCTTGGCCTCCTCACATATCCAGCAGGTGGGAGAAACCGCAGGGAACAATTTGTGGAGTTTGCTGGGAGTTCTGTAGCATCTGGAATATATCTTATACCTGTTCTCCTGGGCCGATACGTATTGGAGCCTTTGTGGGTGTGAGACCAGATTGAGTTCCAGTCCTCAGCAGAAATGGAGGTCTCGAGGTCAGCCTCCCATTTCTCGTGAATGTCGATATTAGTAGTCGTGTGTGGTGTGAGAGCGGAGTACAGGGTGGCGACAAGGTGTCGTTGCGGTTCAGTGGAGGTACAAAACTTCTCGAAAGGTGTGAAGTCTCTGTGCCATAGGGAAGGCGTTGGCGTGTCCTAGAGAAAGTGTCGCAGCTGGAAGAACTTAAAGCGGGGTAAAATAAATTCTGGGAATTTAGCAGTCATTTCCGAGTGGGAGAGGAGCGAATCAGGGCCAAAGAACTGGTATGCCCTGAAGGAAGGGGTGGGCTGGTGCTCTTGCTGCTCAGTAGTGCTGAGACCAGCTGTGAAACTGGGGTTGTGATTTAGCGGTGTCAAGGGGCCCGGGAAAGGGGGTGTGTCATTGCTGCTAGTCAAGCACTCCAGTGCTGAAATGGTGGGTCCGATCAGAGGGTGGGACGAGCAGGGCTTGGGGGTTAACTTCGGATCTATCCAGGGGAGGTGGGAGATCCGAAAACCTACGAATGCTTCCTCCAATTCCACCCATGCTTTACTCTCCCTGTGGACGTGCCAGTCTACTACTCTCGTCAGTAGACAAGCTTTGTGGTAACGGGTGAGGTCAGGCAGGCCTATACCACCTAGGAGCTTGGGGAGAGAAAGTCTATCCCATTTCAGCCTAGACGGGCGTCCAGACCATAGGAAGGACCTACAAACTGATTTAAAGGAGGTTAAGAAGGCTGCGGGGAGTTTTAGTGGAATGGCTTGCAGAAAATATAAGAGCCTCGGAAGGACATTCATTTTTAAAATCGCTGCTCTGCCGAACCATGAAAATGTGCCCTTATTCTATTTCAGCAGGTCTTCCTTAATTGTCTGAAGGGTGGGTAAGAAGTTTTTGGCATATAAATCTGTGAGTCTCGTGGGTAATTTGATTCCATGATAGGTAATTGCACTGGGTTCCCATTTAAAGGGAAAATTCTTTTTACATAGGGCCACAGAATTCTGCAGGAGGGACACGTTTAGTGCCGTGGATTTACCAAAATTTATATTGAGGTTAGATAGCGTACTGAATAAGCGAAAATCTTTAAGCAGGTTGGGCAGAGTGATCAGTGGGTTCGTCAATATTAACAGGACGTCATCGGCGTATGCAGCTATCTTGTATTGCTTACGCTTGATCGTCACACCCTGTATATCTTGGTTGTCCCGTAGACGCCTAAGGAAGGGTTCCAAGGTCAGGATGAAGATCAAGGGTGAGAGGGGGCATCCCTGTCTGGTGCCGTTGTGTACCGAGAAGGCGTCCGACAGGCGGCTGTTGACCCTGTAGGGTAGTAATAGAGTGGATTGTGTTAGCTTCCTTTTTTCTCTGCAGGGCAGTAGCTAATAATTTACCCGACTTGTTCCCGAATTCGTAGTAAAGTTTGTGTGACAGGGCAAATTTGCGTTTTAGCCTCACGTGTAGTTCCGTGAGCAGGGTCTTCCTAGCTACCAGTAAGGACTCAAGTGAATCCTCCGCCAGGGAGCGTTTGTGGGCTTGCTCCAGGATTTTGATCCTGTCCGTAAGTTCAGTGATTTGGGCCGCCCGTAGTTTGCGCCTTTTTCGACATGAGGGATATAATCTCACCTCTGAGGACGCATTTGTGCGCTGACCAGACTGTAGCCGGCGTTACCTCAGGGGAGGAATTTTTATAAAGTGATTGTTGTGCCCCTGGGTGACAATCGGCACCCTTAGTATTATAAGTGCCACGTCCTACTGCATTAGAACATTTTTATGTGGGAAAGAAATGGACTTTATAGGCACGAGTTGTAGAAAAGTGAAAAAATAAATTTAATTTATATAAAAATACATAAATAACTACAGTACATCAATACCACACATATTGATGTGTCCTGTACATTAAAAACAACAAACTGTAGTTGTACAGTGATTATGGTGTCAAGAAAGAAAACAAAACATTAGATTTCTACTATAGTAACCAATACAGAGCAGATAGGGGGTTAATCCAACCCAGAGGAAACTGCTTAGTGTATCGCTGAGTAGTTTCTATTCAGATCTTGACATTCATACGATTTCCCTTGGAGTTGCTCTACATGTTTTGTGGTTTTACCCACTTCATCGGGAGCATGGAGAAATAAACTGCACAGATAAAACAAAAATTACAGTAAACAAACAAAATCAACCATCATCATATAGCTCATCATACACCCATCACTGGATGGGTGAGACAATGTGCTAGTAAACTTACCAAAAAACATTTATGGCATATAGAAACCAGGGGAGATAGGTTGCGGTTACCCAATAAGGATCAATAAGGCCGTTGGTGTCCCCTGATGGGGGAGCAGCATTGTTGTTAGGATGAACAAAGATAGGTAGTATGAGCACCCTGGTCTCTCCGAGATGAAGCCAACCCCCACCCGAAGGGGGTGCTATTAAACCTATACAACAATTAGGAGATGGTTTGATATAATTGCGAGTAATTTAACATATATTAGCAAAAAATGAAAGCCTGTATAGGTATTATGGTATATATATCTGAATATGTCTTGGCACAGTGTTACAGCCAAGACTGAGTATAAATTTGGAACACTGTAATATATAACAAGTTCCAATATTATACAATAAGCTGTGAATTTGTTATTATACAACTAAGTTAATAGTGTTAGTGTAACAAATTACTGTTAAAGCTTAATGTAGTTGGCAGTCGTGCCACTAGAGGGCGCGTAGTGCTAGGAAATGTATTATAATGGGCTTAAAAAGCAACAGGTAGCTATATCAGGTAATTATTCTTGTTAATGAAACCAATTTTAGAACACTAGGGCAGGCTAAAATAGCATATATGTATGTGTCTATAGTGGAAAAAAGTAGGCTTATTTACCTTGCCTAAAGGGTGCTGGAATTTTCCTCAGAATGTCAGTTTGAATCCAAATGGATATTTAGCCAGTGTGGTCTCTGTAGTGAGACAACAACAATGTATGGCTAGACCGAAATGACTTGTCTGAATTGGCAAAGGTATGATTGTAATATGGCCTAATGAATAGATGCTCTTACCTTGCTTGTCCTAGCTTTTGGTCTGCAAAAGTTTCCCCAAAGTTGTGTGCGGCAACACCTGGTCTTGCACTGACCATTTTGTGTTGCCGCTGGCTTTTAAGGGCACCCCTGACTCGCGCGCGTCAGGAAACGTCTGACGTCACGCGTGCGGGCCGCGCGGACCTCCGCGCATTGCGCCAAAGCGCCGCTGACGCTGCCCATACCTAAGATGACGGAGTGGGCGCGAGAGGGGCGGAAGTCCGAAAAGAACTGCCATTGGTGGATGGACCAAGGCTTCCCCATCGTCAGAGGGGGCATGCCCATCTGTGTGTACACCAATGGCTTACGTGGCCCACAGGTGAGGGATGTGTGGCTATCACTCGGGGGGGGGGGGGCGCCCGATAAACCATATCCATCCATCTATAAAACAAGGCAGACTTGAACTAATTCATACCGCGGACCATGGAGATTGATATAGAGCAACCGCAAAAGGGGAGGAGTTATCCGCAAAGTATTGTGCGATTTTTTCCGCTAGGATGTCCACGTTCCCTGAATCAAGGAGGATAGAGTCATCCATCCTCCAAGCAGTCACCCACCAGGGACAGGAGAAGCTACACTTTCCCGTAGACATGGCAGGAGTGTCTCATTGCCGCGGTACCTCCTCATAATCTCAAATTGTACTGACCTTGTAGCGTCTCTAACTGGGGACTCAAAGCCTGCCCATAAACCAAACCTACGGGAGTTACATTAACATTTATAATATGACTAAGGCTTACAGTTACCAGACGGCCCATAGTCCGGGAGGGGAGGCCCAGAATCGGGGTGTGCGGCCTCTTGGTGAGCCCCGCAGGGCTACTCCCAGTGGAGGCATTATGGATTGTTTGGTCACATACGGCTCTTCACAGGTCCATAACGGGGGAGGCTACCTTGCCGAGGGGTGAGTCTAGACCTCTCCATTTGCGTAGCGTCCGTGAAGGTAGAAGCTTTGGTTCAGACCAGCGGAGGACATGAGCGGGGGAACCGCTTCCAGGGTTCTCTAAGCCGCGGGCAGCTCCCCAAGTCCCGGTTCAACAAATCGGGGAGCACAGGTCTGACCTTCAGGTTAGGGGTGGACATCAGGCTGGGGGTGTCACTGCCCAGAGGTAGAACTTGCAGATGAGGTACCTGTACCCTTGTCTGGTCTCCAGTTTGACTGTGTCCGGGAGCGAAGAGACTGCTTGTCTCTGGTCCAGCGTCAGCGATCTCACGCCGCAGTGAGAGGAATCGGCTGACCCAGCGCGTAGTGCGGCACCGCAGACGTTGTAATCTCGTGGCGGGTAAAGTTCACTGCGGGCACAAGCCATCCCCGGGTCCAGCATCTGCGAGGCAAGGTTCCTTGATGGAGCGGAGTAAGGGGGGTGGAGCCAGTGGGGCCGCCAGGCTGGGTCGTGTTTCCTGTCGCAGTGTGAACTGGGAGTTGTAGTTTTGGGCGGCGCTCTTGAATTGCAGATCCTGTGACCCAGACGGAGAGGTGGCTGTCACATAATGCGGTCCGCGGCTAGTAGAAGTATATGGGCAGTCCATGCGTGTATGTGAATGGTCAGTCCGGGCGCTCGTGGGATTATATCAGTTCATGTCGGTTTGCAGTGTGACTCCAGGCAAAACAACAAAACCATTCCCTGCCCAGTCCCGTGGAAGACATAACTTTCACGTGAAATAAAAACTGTAATCCAGCAGATTAGTTCATAACAAGCTCACTCACTTAACAGGGCAAACAGCCAAACAGCGGAGGGGCATAGTAATACTGCAAACAGTGCGGAGCAAAAGACTGAGGTTGTGCGGGTATCTAGTAGTCTCTCCTTGCTCTCCAGGCCGTTGGCGGAGGGGAGATTGCGCAGTCAGACCTAGGGGCTTGCGGGCCATGATGGGCACGGGAGCTAGACGGGGAGCGGCGGCGACGGAACCTGGTGTGTTGTACTTCCATCTGTTCATCCCTTGGCGCGTCCCAGCGGTGCACAGATTGTTGGTAGGCCGCGTACCAGTCTGGAACTGCAACGAGGGGTATCCCCAGGGTACCGCAAAAACGCAGCAGGTCCTCCGGGACCTTCAGCAGCGCGGTGCGGCCCTGGTGAGAGGCCGAAAGGCTGAAAGGGAATTTCCACTTGTACCCTATATTTTGAGCACGTAGGACGTCCAACAGAGGTCTCAGGTCGCGGCGGTGTTTGAGCGTGATGCCCGATAAGTCCTGATAAATCTGGATCGGGGCATCACGGTGAGACAACTGCTTGCCCCTAGCAAGTTTTAGAATGTCTTCCTTCAGTTTGAAGTCGGCAAGACAACAAACTACATGTCGGGGGGATCCGTGTCCCTGCCTTTAGGGCGCAAGGCCCGGTGGATTCTGTCCATGGCGATATGGGTCTGGGGGGGCCTGTTGAGGACAAAGTTAAACAGGCTTGTCACCGACTGTGAAACGAGGTATCCCTCGACCGACTCAGGTAGGCCCCGGTTGTCAAGGTCTTCCAGGTGGCGGTTTACCTCCCTCAGCTGAAGGGTGTGATCGTCCACCTTCCTGGTTGACCGTTGGAGGATAGTTTTGTGCTCTTCCATCGTGTCCTCCGTGCGGACGACTCTGTCATTGAGGGAGCGAACCTCCAGCCGGAGTTCGGAAATGGTGGTCGTTAAGGTGTCCTTGATGTCTGCCGCCACGCTCCGCAGATCATCAATTGTGAGGTAACGTTGCAGTCCCACACCTTGCACACCTGTGGCGCTCGGAGCCGGGGCCGGCGGGGTTGTAGCCAGTGTCGGTCTGAGGACTATGTCCGAGCGCTCTTGTCCGGCCGGCTGTGAGAGGTCTGAGGAGGCTCCTTGGCGGGAAGGCGCCATGTTCCCTCTCTGGGATCAGAACATGTCCGGTATAGTTTGAGCCATCGTGTTGGTAGTTTCCCTGGGTGAGCGGGACCTGGAGGTGGATGAGGTTCTGGAGGCAGTACCCATGACTTTGGGTCAGGCAAATGCGAGCTGGGTGATCCGTAGCAGGCGATAGTAGCTCCGGGGTGGCAGGAGCTCAGTAATCAGGCGTCCATCTCCCTTCAAGGTCTGGCCACGCCCCCTTGGAATCTTTTTATGCCTGTATGACCTGACGAGTGCATACTCAACCAGGTCTCAACCTCTGGTAAGCTCAATTATATGTTTTTCCTTGGTAACGGATCATCTATCAATCACTGATGCTTTTTCCTCTCATCTGGTGAATTGGAGTGTGTCATGGACTTGAGTTCATCCAATTAATTGACATTACCATCTGTTTGTTCATTAATAGATTTATTTACTGGGTTTATTTATTCTTAACACCGTTCCATTTGCAGGACTAGAGCAGCCTCGAGCAGCTGAGCCGCTCCGAGCCGATCCTTCACTAAGCGGCGATGCCCAGCATCGCCGCTTAGTGAAGGACTCGATTCGAGTCACTGTCAGGGGCAGGCGAACTGAGCTGAGCAGACTTGGAGCTCCTCCTCCAGGCTCCAACCTCGTCTTCTACCTGGAGCTCCACCCTACTTTACAACCCGCCGCAAGTTATCGTGGGATTTTGAAAGAACTTGCTTAAAGTTCTTTCTAAATCCCATGATAACTCGCGGCAGGCCTCCGCAATGACTCCTTGGAACAATAACAAAAACTCCCAGGAGACATTGCGGCATCGAGGAAGTGACGGAATACCCGCACACTACCCGATGAATACATATACAGGAAGCGGCCAGTAACATAAAGAATTACTAAGGTACAGTGGATAAAAAAAAAAAAGTGCGGTTTAGTAATTATGCATATGAGCGTATCTTTTTTTTTCTTTTTGGTGGGGGAGTGGATCTTGGGTAGGAGTTTCCACACTTTTTTCCCCAGGACTTGACCCCTGCTGCATACCCTTACAATCACCGAGCTAGGGTTTGGGAAGAATCCCTTGTCCTCATCCACAGGGGAGTCCCTCCTGGCAATGAACTCCCCCATGTTGACAGGTATGGTTCAGGAAGGGGTGCTGCACACTCACTCACCCCCTGCCCTTTCCTGGCCCGCTAGGTAGCATGCTGCGGGTCAAGCCCCTGGTCACACTGGTGTGACTTATCATGTGATTTGATAGTTTCAATATGCATGACAAGTCACACTTTATTGTACGTAATGGAAGAGGTCAAATTTCAATATTGTGTTCAGTGTGACCGGGGCTTAGGTTCTGCTATACATATTTAGGAAATATAACACTTTCTCTTTTTGTTGTAGACTCAAAGGGTTTGGTATGCACTTTGGACTGTATATGATTTTCTTTCAGGCCTGGTTCACACCTATGCATGTTTGTGTGTGTTTTCCGTTTTCCGTTTTGCTGAAATACACTACAGTGCATTTATCATGTTCACATCTGTGCATTTTATGGAAAGGGCCAGGGACTTTTTTTCTGTTTTTGGGTTTTATAGACTTCAATGGATCAAAAACGTGTATTGAAAAACACTGAATGCACTTGGAATATGCAAACTGCAACCTACATAGATGTGAATCAGACCTAATGCCACGTACACACGATCATTTTTCGGGTTGTAAAAGACGACGTTTTTCAGCCTCTAGAAAAAAAAAATTAAACTTTATCATTAAAACAAAGTTGCCCTCACACGATAGTGAAAAAAAAATACTCTAGCAAAGCGCGGTGACGTATAAAATGTACGACGGCACTATAAAGGGGAAGTTCCATTGGGATGACGCCACCCTTGGGGCTGCTTTAGCAGATTTTGTGTTAGCAAAAAACGATTCACGCTTTTTTGTCTGTTACAGCGTGATGAATGTGCTTACTCCATTACGAACGGTAGTTTTACCAGAACGAGCGCTCCCGTCTCATAACTTGCTTCTAAACATGCACGTTTTTTTCACGTCGTTAAAGCCCACACACGACCATTTTTTACAACCCGAAAAACGACATTATTTAACCACTTTGGCCCCGGACCATATTGCTGTCCAAAGACCAGAGCACTTTTTGCGATTCGGCACTGCGTCGCTTTAACTGACAATTGTGCGGTCGTGCGACGTGGCTCCCAAACAAAATTGGTGTCCTTTTTTCCCACAAATAGAACTTTCTTTTGGTGGTATTTGATCACCTCTGCGGTTTTTATTTTTTGCGCTATAAACAAAAATAGAGCGACAATTTTGAAAAAAATGCAATATTTTTTACTTTTGCTATAATAAATATCCCCCAAAAATATATAAAAACATTTTTTTCCTCAGTTTAGGCCGATACGTATTCTTCTACATATTTTTCGTAAAAAAAATCACAATAAGCGTTTATTGATTGGTTTGCGCAAAAGTTATAGCGTTTACAAAAAAGGGGGTCGTTTTATGGCATTTTTATTATTATTTTTTTTTACTAGTAATGGCGGCGATCAGCATTTTTTCGGGACTGCGATATTATGGCGGACACATCGGACACTTTTGACACATTTTTGGGACCATTGGCATTTTTATAGCAATCAATGCTATAAACATGCATGGTATTACTATAAAAATGCCACTGGCAGTGAAAGGGTTAACACTAGGGGGCAGGGAAGGGGTTAAGTGTGTTCCTGGGTGTGTTCTAACTGTATGGGGGGGTGGCCTCACTAGGGGAAATCACTGATCTTCCGTTCATACATTGTATGAACAGAAAATCAGCGTTTCCCCTGCTGACAGGAACGAAAGCTGTGTGTTTACACACACAGCTCCCGTTCCCCGCTCTGTAACGAGCAATCGCGGGGGCGCGCGCCCTACAAGCTGCTAAAGGGAGGACTTAGAGCTACGTGCTCCCGCGTAGCAGTGCCACCGTCCCGCAGTAATATGACGGCGGGCGGTCGGCAAGTAGTTAAAACGTTGTGAAAAAATAGAGCATGTTAAAATTCTTTTTTTTTGTCGTTTTTCAGAACCCGAAAAATGCTCTGAAGCCCACACACGATCGTTTTAAATTTTAAAAAAAATTAAAAACTTTGTTTTTTACAACCCGAAAAATGATCGTGTGTACGCGGCATTAGGCTGGATTCAAACCTATGCAGTTTTAGTGCTTTTTGCATTTTGCAGATTTCCACATGGTTTCCTATGAAACACGTTCTGTAGGTAAAATCAGCAAAATGCAGTAAAAATGCATTGGTGTGAATCCAGCCTTATTCTTGCTGTAGGACATGTTAACCACTTAAGGACCGCCTCCTGCACATATACATCGGCAGAGTGTCACGGCTGGGCGCAGGCACGTACCTGTACGTCTGCTTTAAGTGCTCATCCGTGGGTTGCGGGCACGCGACCCGGTCTGAGGCTCCGTGACCGCGGCAGCCCCAGACCCGAACGCTGCTGGAGTCCCACGATCGGTCCCCGGAGCTGAAGAACGAGGTGAGGTGAGTGTAAACACAGCTTCCCCGTTCTTCACTGTGGCGCTGTCATTGATCATGTGTTCCCTAATATAGGGAAACATAATCAATGATGTCCCCGCCCCCCTACAGTTAGAAACACATATAAGGTCACACATAGCCCCTTCTTGCGCCCCCTAGTGGTTAACTCCCAAACTGCAATTGTCATTTTTACAGTAAACAATGCATTTTTTGTGCTGTGAAAATGACAATTGTCCCAAAAAATTTGTCAAAATTGTTCGATGTGTCCGCCATAATGTCGCGGTCATGAAAAAAATTGCTGATCGCCGCCATTAGTAGTAAAAATGCAATAAAACTATCCCCTATTTTGTAAACGCTATACATTTTGCGCAAACCAATCGATAAACGCTTATTGCGATTTTTTTACCAAAAATAGGTAGAAGAATACGTATCGGCCTAAACTGAGGAAAAAAAGTGTTTTTATATATTTTTGGGGGATATTTATTATAGCAAAAAGGAAAAAAATATTGCATTTTTTTTTCAAAATTGTCAGTTAACCACTTGCCGACCAGCCGCCGCAGTTATACGGCGGCAGGTCGGCTCTCCTGCGCGAGAGCCCGTAGCTCTACGTCGGGACTTTCGTGGCCACTAGGGGGCGCGCGCGCCCCCCGAGTCCCGCGAAAAATATGTAGAAGAATACCTATCGGCCTAAACTGAGGAAAAATAATGTTTTTTTAAATCTTTTTTGGGGATATTTATTATAGCAAAATGTAAAAAATATTGCATTTTTTTCAAAATAGTCGCTCTATTTTTGTTTATAGCGCAAAAAATAAAAACCGCAGAGATGATCAAATACCACCAAAAGAAAGCTCTATTTGTGGGAAAAGAAGGACGCCAATTTTGTTTGGGAGCCACGTCGCATGACCGCGCAATTGTCAGTTAAAGCGACGCAGTGCCGAATCACAAAAAGTGCTCTGGTCTTTGGACAGCAATATGGTCCGGGGCTAAAGTGGTTAAAGCGACGCAGTGCCGAATCGCAAAAACTGGCCAGGTCCCTTACCTGCATTTTGGTCCGGGTCTTAAGTGGTTAAAGCAAAACTAACATTTACAAAGCAAAATATATTCCAGTAAACCACCTCAAGATTGGACACTTTCAGGAGCCCAGGTAAAAAAAAAAAAATACAAAATTTTTTGAAAAGAACACACTTTTCTTAGTTTCTTGTTATACAATTTTACAAATAAATATTCATTCTTCATGAATTTAGGCCGAAATGTATCCTTACATATTTCCTTGGTGTAGAGTTGGGCGAATGGTTTGGCCTGAGCCTTGGCTGACGCAACACCAGATTTATCGAGGTATCGAGGTATTCGACTCTCTATTTGGCCCACTGAATAACCACGATGCACTGCGCCACAGTGCAAAGAAAAGCCCTGATTGGCCAAAGCAACAAAAGCTTTTCCCATTCAGGGCACAGAGCACTGTCAGAACCATGATTGGAATCTGTCATGATGACTCTTTCCAATTATGGCTCATTGCTTTTAGCCCTGCCCCTAGGGTTGTCACCTGTTCGGGATTCACCCGGCCAGTTCAGATTTGGAATCATACGTCCGGTTTCAGTCTCCCTCTCCCCCCTTCTCTCTCCTGTATGCTAAGGTAAATCAGGGTTCTAAGAGCACTTATTACATCAGAGCTCCTCTTTACATCAGAGACCACAGAGCTCCCTTTACTGTACATCAGAGTCCTCTCCCTACACCAGCGCTTCCCTTATGTTAGAGTGCCCAGTGTTATCCCTTACATCAAAGTCTGCAGAGTCCCCCCTTTCAGTGAAAGGGAACTCTGCGGATTCAGATTTAAAAGGGGAACTCTGCGGACTCTGATGTAAAGGGGAACTCTTGTGATGAACTTCATATGATTAGAAATGTTAATTAACCACTTGCTTACTGGGCACATATACCCCCTTCCTGCCCAGGCGAAATTTCAGCTTTCAGCACTGCTTCGCTTTAAATTAAAATTGCGCGGTCGTGCGACGTGCCTTACAAACAAAATTGACGTCCTTTTTTTCCCCACAAATAGAGCTTTCTTTTAGTGGTATTTGATCACCTCTGCGTTTTTTTTTGCGCTAAAAACAAAAAAGAGCGACAATTTTGAAAAAAAAACACACAATATTTTTTCCTTTTTACTATAATAAAAATCCAATTTTTAAAAAATATATATATTTTTTTTCTCAGTTTAGGCCGATATGTATTCTACATATTTTTGGTAAAAAAAACAATCGCAATAAGCGTATAGTAATTGGTTTGCGCAAAGGTTATAGTGGCTAGGAAATAAGGGATACAATTCTGCCAATTTTTTTTTTTTTACTAGTAATACGGCGATCTGCGAATTTTGTCAGGACTGTGATATTGCGACGGACACATCGGACACTTTTGACACATTTTTGGGACCATTCACATTTATACAGCGATCAGTGCTATAAAAACGCACTAATTACTGTATAAATGTGACTGGCAGTGAAGGGGTTAACACTAGGTGGTGAGGAAGGGGTTAAATGTGAGTCCTGGGTGTGTTCTAACTGTGTGGGGGGAGGGGGGTGACTGGGGGAGGTGACCGATGCTGTCTCCCTATGTACAAGAGAAACAGCATCTGTCTCCTCTCACTGACAGGACGTGGAGCTCTGTGTTTACACACAGAGCTCCACGTCCCTGCTCTAAAACTGCCGATCAGCGGGTACCTGGCGGACATCGCGACTGCCAGGCATGCGCATCGGCATCTCGGGGATGCGCCTGGTGCGTGCGCGCGCCGCCATCGGCGCGTGCGCGCCCCCCAGTGGCCGGAGAACACGATGCCGTCAATTGACGGCGGCTTGGATATTCAGATCCACTAAGCCGCCGTCAATTGACGATAAGCGGGGACAAAAGTGGTTAATAGCAACATCTATGCAAAGTTTATCTATGCATACTATGAAAAAAAATTGATGTGCAATGCTGAAGTGTTCGGGTTTGACTTGTGTCACATTTGCCCTTACCGGCGCAAATTTGCACTTACGTCGGCGTAAGTGCTTTGTGAATCTGGGCCATAATTTTAATTTTCGTTGCTACAACAGTTCGATGTAGATAGGAGATTTAACATGACGCTGATTAGGGATGAGCCGAACACCCCTGGGTTCTGTTCGCACCAGAACCTGCGAACAGACCAAAAGTTTGTGTGAACTTTAGAACCCTGTTAAAGTCTATGGGACTCGAACGTTTGAAATCTAAAGTACTAATTTTAAAGGCTAATATGCAAGTTATTGTCCTAAAAAGTGTTTGGGGACCCGGGTCCTGCCCCAGGGGAGTGTTTTGGGACTTGGGTCCTGCCCCAAGGGACATGTATCAATGCAAAAAAAAGTTTTAAAAAACATCCGTCTTTTTCAGGAGCAGTGATTTTAATAATGCTTAAAGTGAAACAATAAAATTTAAATCCTTTAAATTTCGTACCTAGGGGGGACATGTATAGTATGCCTGTAAAGTAGCGCTTGTTTCCTGTGCTTAGAACTGTCCCTGCACAAAATGTAATTTCTGAAGGAATCTTTTGTGGCTATAATGAATTGTTGGATACCAGCAATACAGAGAAAAGTCATTCATAAAAAAAGAATGCTTAGGGATCCCCCCAAATTCAATTACCAGGCCCTTCGGGTCTGATATGGATATTAATGGGAACCCTGCGTCAAATTAAAAAAAAAATATGTGGGGTTCCCCCCAAATATCCATTCCAGACCCTTCAGGTCTGGTATGGATTTTAAGGGGAACTCCACCCCAAACTTAAAAAAAAAATGCCGTGGACCCC
Source organism: Rana kukunoris (assembly GCA_029574335.1). NCBI lineage: Eukaryota > Metazoa > Chordata > Amphibia > Anura > Ranidae > Rana > Rana kukunoris. The sequence goes on from CM056049.1 coordinate 18,057,130, forward strand.
CACACATTTTTTTTTTTTATGAATGACTTCTCTCTGTATTGCCGGGAGCCGACAATTCATTTTAGCCGCAAGTGTTTTTAAATTACTTTTTTTCCTTCAGAAATTACACTTTGTGCAGGGACAGTTCTAAGCATGCAAAACAAGCGCTACTTTTCAGGCATACTATACACCCCACCCCCAGGTACGAAATTTAAAGGAATATTTCACTTTTATTGTTTCACTTAAAGGAATTATTAAAATCACTGCTGCCAAAAAAACTGCAGTTTTTTAAACTTTATTTTGCATTGATACATGTCCCCTGGGGAAGGATCCAGGTCCTCAAACACTTTTTATTACAATAACTTGCATATTAGCTTTTAAAATTGGCACTTTAGATTTCAAACGTTTGAGTTCCATAGACTTTAACAGGGTTCTAAAGTTCACACGAACTTGCCGCGAACATCCCAAATAGTTCGCTGTTCGGCGAACAGGCAATGTCATTCCTAACGCTGATAATAGCAATCTGTATCTATTGACCCTGTGGTCAAATGTGTCTAACCTTAACTCTATTAGTCCAAGATTATTCAACATAAGAAAAAAGAAAAGATTTGACATTATAGAGACAGTGTTGGGGTAGACCATTCAACATGAACGACAAAGATTCAACAAAGCAGCAATAAACATACAAACGTCTAATCTGTCATTGAATTCTTATGGTGTCTGTTGAAATAAGAAGATTCGACAAGCAGCTAAACTACAATCGTACATTTCCGGTCAAATTCTCGGCCCATAGGCTATAGAAGAATTTGAATGTTGGTTGACAAAAAATAATAATAATTTATAAATATAATTATTACTAGTGTCATACAACATGCGGCGTCGTACAGTTTAGCTGCTCCGTCAAATCTTCTTAGATTATTCGACAGACACCATAAGCCTTGGGTGCTCAACCTATGGACCTCCAGCTGTTGCAGAACTACAAGTCCCATGATGCATTGCAAGGCTGACAGTTACAAGCATGACTTTCAACGGCTGAGGCATGATGGGACTTGTAGTTCTGCAGCAGCTGGAGGGCCACAGGTTGAGCACCCATGCCATAAGCCTTCAATGACAGATTCGATCGTAATGTATTAAAATTTTCAGATGAATGCATTTTTTAACTAAACTAAAAAAATAAAAACGAATTTCGGAAGTAACTAAATAAATAATTTTTTTCGGACGAAAACAAAATTCCAAAACAAAATATTTCAGTGTGCACATGTCTATTATTTGACCTTAATTTCCCTCCAATGATTTTAAATCTAAAACAGTTACCGCATATACTCGAGTATAAGCCAAGTTTTTCAGCACATTGTTTGTGCTAAAAATCCCCTTCTCGGCTTATACTCGAGTCTATGTCTGCAGCCTAATCATACCGGCAATCATTGACGTTCTATTTCCCTGTCCATCCGGGATGAGAGAAGACACACAGCTGATCTCACTGCTGCCCCTTCTCCCCCTGCCCTCTTTTGTGTGCTACTCACACCGGCAATCATTGATATTCTATTTCCTGTCCATCCGGGATGAGAGAAGACACACAGCTGATCTCACTGCTGCCCATTCTCCCCCTTCGATCTTTTGTGTGCTACTCACACGGACAATCATTGACATTCTATTTCCCATACATTCGGGATGAGAGAAGACACACAGCTGATCTCACTGCTCCCTCTTCTCCCCCTCCTCTCCCCTGTCTCTCAGAACCCACTAGTTGTGTTTTTTTTTTTCTCTCCAAAAACACCACTGCCCAAAACTGCTGATAACAGTCTATGGGCCAGATTCAGGTAGATGGGCGCTTCTTTACTTTGGAGTAACATTTCTCATTTACGTTACTCCACCGACACTTTCGGCGCAAGTACTCATAGCACTTGCTCCTAAACTTGCGCCGGAGTAACGAAAATGCGCTGGCGTAACCCGACGCAAGTGGAAGTGGGTGTGATCATATGTAAATGATAGGTGGAGCCCAGCGCAGAGGCTTACGTTCAGCGCATCATCCACGGAGCATGCGCAGTAAGTGAGGCTTCACTCGCCCCCTTGTGCGCATGCTCACAACTTCCGTCTGCACCACTTCACGGGAAACGTCAGCGCAATGCGTTCCATTGGGCGTTTAAATGCGCCCGTAGATGCGCATTCCGGCACTAAAGTATATCCTGTTCCCCCTCCCCGCAGTGAAGTTACTTTTGTTCTAAGATGGCTGCTCCCGTTCCCCGCAGCCACACAAGAGAAAGCTGAACTCTAAAGGCCAGGAGCTGTCAGCCGTCATCTCGGCTATGGAGACCTATGATGTCTTCCTCCATGGCTGTAAAAGTTGACAGACAAGCATGGACAGAGGTGTTGTCCTGCAAGTGGGGGTGCTCAGCTAGCTCTTATCATCGGTAACGCTGCTGTAGCTGCTCTCCTGCTGACCTGTGGCCATCTGGAGTAAAGATAAAGCAGCTATTTGTAGAAATAATTTTGCGCCAGACGGACGAGATACGCGCGGCGCATGTAGCCAGCGTATGGTGCTAATCCGTTTGCGAATCGGGAAATCTCCCTCATTTGCATATTTGCAGGGGAAATCAATAGGCGCGACTGATGCGCCAAGCGAAATTATGCGCTGACGAGACTCTGGCGTCGGAAAGTTAAGCCGATCGGAAATGGCCCGTTTTCTGTCGCATCTAGTTTGGTGGGTATGGCCACATAGAAACGACGGCGCATATACACAGTTACGCGGCGCATATCGAAATACTCCAGCGCAACTCTACCTGAATCTGGCCCTATGTGTGCATATACATATTGGATAACATGATGGAGAGTTTAATGACTGTAGAAAAAAACATATACTGCCAAAAACAGCTGCTGTAAAAACGTCCAGTGTGCATGAGGCCTAAGAGTAAAACATGCATTTGCCCCCAAAAAATGTTACATAAATATTCAGTCAAATGCTTCTAACTATTCGTTAAATGTTTGCCTCCTATCTTTTCTATTAATTTAGCCGATGACTGTATATTCTCAGATTTTTCAGTATGGTGGCAAAGGTTGCCCTCAATATTGTAGATTTGTCTTTACACCCCAATGTATTATTATTATTTTTTACATCTATTTGATTGACACCAAAGGGAGATGTTTACCGCACCAATACCAGCATACATGCATCGCATTCATGTTCATACCTTTATAGATAAATAATGTTTCAGAAGTGACAATCTACCTGTTGGTATTGGTAAATATTTAGGATCTCAACCATGGCAAGTGTTGTTAGAAAAGTGGTATCACCCACAAAACCAATGACCTCTGGGCGTTCCATACAAGAGTAGTTTGGAGCATATCTTCTATTACCAGAGAGTATCCTTAGGGTGAAATCTGTCGCTCGGATAGGACACCCACATGAATCAAACAAGTGATAGCCCAGAGTGATGTTGGGGAGGAAATAAGGATTCTTGTTAATTTCATCAATTGCAAAAAAAAATGCCATCAGGAACTCATACTCTATTACATCCAATCTGTGAAGAATTTAGAGAGTAGAATATGTAGCTATTCATACTGATCTCCAATAGTTGTACATGAAAATTGATCTTTAGCTCACTAGTGACTACATTGTGAATGTTAACTTACTTGGTAATAAAGCCCCAGGAACATTAAATCTCAGCTGTGATTTTTTTATTAAGATGTACAGAAATGGGAAACAGTCTCTTAACAAGTTATAAACGTTATTGAACATGGCAAGTACGGTAAGTTCAGAGGCGTAGTTCGAAGCATGTGGGCCCTCATGCAAACGTTGACCCGGGGCCCCCTGCTGTCATCCACTGCTCCTTCCATGCACCAAGATATGGTAGCTGTATGGTGACACCCCCCTTCCTGATAATAACACATGTCATCCTGCCTCCTCCTGGTAATGACAGATGACCCCCTCCTTCAGGAGCCCCCCACTTCAGATACACGCAGATGATCCTTTCCTCCTGTAAAGACAGATTACTCCCCCTCATGGTAATGGCATATGCTCCCCCACCAGGTAATAACAAATGCCCCCCTTCCCCTACCAGGTAATGACAGATCCCCTCACTTACCCCCACCAGGTAATGACAAATGACCCCCTCTTCCCACACCATGTAATGAAAAATTACCCCCTGTTTCCCCCCCACCAGGTAATACCCCAGCACACTTCAACATCCATCTCACACTTCTGTACCCACAGCATACTCTGTACCCCCAGAACAACAATGCACCCCCACAACTCTACACTTCCATACCTCTGCACCTCCAAAATCCAGAAACCTTGTTCTCCATTCATACCCCCCGCAAACCTGTGTACTCCTTTAAGACCTTGCTGCACACTGCTCCTCACCCCCATCACCTCTCCCACATCTGCACTACCAAGACTTGTCTGTGCCCCTCCCTTTCAGGATCCTCTGTATCCCTGCTCCCTTCTACTGGCACATCTATGCAACCTATTTTACATTGCCACCCACCTGTGCATTCACCAGTGCAATGTGCCACTCCATATCATACAGAGGGCACCATACAGAGGGAATCATACAGAGGGCATCATACAGAGGGCATCATACAAATAGAATAATTATCTTTATGTACTGCTGCATCACTTTCTCTTTCTAGCTAAGGTGTGCTCCCTCTGTCCACCTCCTACTACAGTTCTCATTGTCTACTCATCCCACCCAGAATTTGCTTCCATTGCTCTCCCTTTTCTGTCCCTGTCACAAATGTCTGTACCTCTTTTCCAGCCATGATCTTCATGTTCTGTTTCCTCCTCTCTTTCACCTTTGCTAACCATTGAGGGGGATTTACTAAACCTGGTGCACTAGGAATCCAGTTCAGCTGTGTATGGTAGCCAATAAGCTTCTAGCTTCAGTTTGTTCAATTAACCTTTGACAATAGGACCTGGAATCAGATTGGTTTCTATGCAGATCTGCACCATATTTTGCACTCTCCAATTTTAGTAAATCAACCCCATGGTCTAATCTGGTGGCCAACCTAACCCCCTTTCCTTCAGGATATGTTCCCAGTGCCTCTGCTTTCTCTTTTCTCGGCCTCTATCTATTCATGTTTCCTCCTTTTATTTGAAGTACATGCTTATCCAACCTTTTGATTTATCCATTCTGTTGACCTTTGTTTTCTCCACTTCCCCTGCTGTTTTTTTATTATTAGGCGGGGGTTCACACTATGACGTGACTGTTGTATGACTATCATCCTACTTTACCCTGCTACACCTGTCCTACTTTGGTCCTACTTCCATCTGACTTGAATGAACAAGATAAGGGCAGAAGTAGGACCAAAGCCGGACCAAGTAGTGCAGGGAGCATTTTCTAAGTCGGAACGACTTGTATCTGACCAGTTACGGCTCTCTTAGGAAATCATTGATGTGCATACGTCATGCGACATGAGCTCCCAATGTCGTAGCCTTTGTTGTACCAGTGTGAACCCAGCCTGAACCCAGCAGTCATTACCAATCATTAGGTAGGTATCTGTGAGACGTGGGAATCCCTTCAAATCTGTTAAAGTGGCAGAGACATATATGGAAGTCATGATGGGTCAGTAACAGCGAACACATTTGCTGCAGGGAGACCTCAGGCAAGACTGATGACTTGTCCTTTGTCCTACACTAGCCTACAGGTTCACTTCAATTATATATATTTTTTTTTTAACTCTGCGACATTATGAAAAAAAAAGTCTAAGTTTGAGTGAGATGACGGAGACCTGTTCTGTAACTTGGTGGGTACGTGGTTTCTCTCCCTTAGCTGTGATCTTATTACTTCTCCTAAAGATTTCACCGCCGGGCTGGAGTGAATGTGTGCTGGAGACTGTGCTCTGCATCACACACATAGAAATACATGGGTCAGGTTGTAATAATAAGGGTGGCAGACCTATATTAATAGACAGTAATTCATGTTCATATCTCTGAGTCCTGCATATAAACAGAAAATGACTGGTACACCCTGCTGACTGTCTCCTCTACAAAACAGGTGGACCCCATAGAACAGGGATATGCAATTAGCGGACCTCCAGCTGTTGCAGAACTACAAGTCCCATGAGGCATAGCAAGACTCTGACAGCCACAATTACGACACCCAGAGGCAGAGGCATGATGGAACTTGTAGTTTTGCAACAGCTGTAGGTCCACTAATTGCATATCCCTGCCATAGAAGCTTGATAAACATCTAAGGCTTTATGAGGCGGCGTACACACGACCGAGGTTCTTGCTAGAAACCAGCGAGAACCTCGCTGGAAGCTGCATTCCAGCGAGAACCTCTGCCGTGTGTACGCTCCTGGCTCGCCCCGCCCGTCGGGAATCCCATTGAGCGAATAGAGAGCAGGCTCTCTATTTGCTCGATGGCCCGCCTGGATGAATGGCTGGTTGCCATTCCCGACGGGCGGGTCGCCGATTTCGACGGCCGGCCGAGAGCCTCGACGGGCGGAACGATGTGTTCCGCCCGTTGAGGTTCTCGTACGTGTGTACGCCGCCTGAGGAGGTCTGCTGAGTACAATAAATGTGCACACGTGGAATCAATATTATACATATTGTTTTGAAATAGATATCTAAAATTCTCAAAACTCTGTCAATAAATAACTGGCCCAGTTTTCAGAGAATAATCATTGAATCACTCTCCACTAATCCCAAGGTCAGTTGAAGTGGAAACCAATTTACCATACAGTATATACTCGAGTATAAGCTGAGTTTTTCAGCACATTCTTTGGTGCTGAAAATGCCCCCCTCGGGTTATACTCGAGTCACCTTTTTGCGCCTGATCTCCCGGTATCGGCTGGTCATAGGTCCCCTGGACCCCAAACTTGGCACACATGTAGCCCCACTCTTCTTCTACAAGTGTAGTTATCTGGGGGACCTACGACCGGGAGCAACGATTTTTCAAAATCGGGCACCCTTTCCATAGGCTCCCATGTTAAACTGTAATGAAACTTGGCACACATGTAGCCCTTCCATGTTAAACGTAAGTCTAGTCATGGACACAGTGAGGCATGGGCACAGTGAGGCTTGGGCACAGTGAGGCATGGACCAGTGAGGCATGGACACAGTGAGGAAAAGTGAGGCACAGTGAGGCATGCAGATAGACACCCTAGGCTTATACTCGAGTCAATGGGCCAGATTCACGAACAGTTAGGCTGGCGGATCGAGTGATCCGCCAGCCTAACTGTGACTTTGAGCCGGCGTTTCTGTTTTCTGTAACCAGAAAACAAGAAACGCCGGGTTGAAGTTCCGATGCGAGCAGCGTAACTGAGTTTCGCCATCGCATCGTTACTTCAACTTAAAAATGGCGCCGGGGGCGTTCCCGCCGATTTACGCTCAAAAAATATGTTAATGAGCGGAAATCGGCAATTCACGATCGAATTCCGGCGCGACGCAATGACGATACGACGTTTCCGGACGGGATACGCGGCGCATAGATATACCTACATGGGGTTGGAGTATCCTATGTTAGGTATAGGCGTCGTCATCGCGTCGGGAAAAAAAAAAAAAACGTCGCTTGCGTAAAACGGTCATGAATGGGAATGTGACGTCATTGACGTTCATTCACAGATTTTGGAGCATGCGCACGGGGATGTTTTGACACTCGACGCATGCGCAGTACGTTGGCGGCGGGATCGCGCGTAGTTAGCATACTACACGCCCCGTACCCGCTACATTTGAATTCCGCCGGCTCATTTGTGATGCGCTGCCGCAACTTTAGGAGCAAGTGCTTCGTGAATTACAGCACTTGCTCCTAAAATTTCTGCAGCGCAACGCAAATGAGAAGCGTTACTCCAGAGCAAAGATGCTCTGGAATACGTGAATCTGGCCCAATATGTTTTCCCATTTTTTTTGTGGTGTGTGGTGAAACACACAACAAATGCATATAAAATATAGAACATACAAATACCATGCAGACAAAGCCCTGGGTTGGATGACCGCAGGGCTGCAATGCATTGGCACAAAATAATAGTGACAGTGCACTTCCCATATTGTTGACTGAAATGTTCTATGTAAAATCTAAAGAAAAGGAGAGCAATATACTTACTGGGAACAAAAATGAAGCACTCCCCTGACCGAATCAAACCTTTGAACAGAATGGTGCACAGAAAACAGCCCTCCAATGATCACATCTCCACTCTGGTAATATTCATATTCAAATAAAGGCCGAAGATGGGAGAGATTACATACAGGGGAATTATTTTGTGCAGCTTGATCGAGAGTTTGTCCTTGTGCGATGGAGACAAACTTGGATAGGACAATGAGACTCAGAAATCCCTCCATGACAGAAGATATCATCACCAGCTGTATGTGCGTTCCCCACATCTCCAATACTTTATATACAATCTTAGAGATTAATTTAGAATACAAGAGAAATGTCTGAGGAAAACGCTTACAATGACGTGATTCTCAACATAAAAAATAAAAGTATATTTATTGAACTGCATAATAATAATATAAATCCTCTGGCTGCTTCAGTCTTAAAGCTTAACCAAGTATTGCCCTATGAATGTTGGTCTTCAAATGTTTCTAAAAGAGAAAATAAATTATCCTTATGGCCCGAGCACCTGCACATACACATGCCCCAGTACATAGCTACACATCTGAAGATGTGACTAAATCAGATGCTCAATCTCTGAACTGGTGTCAAGTGGGTTATTAAAACAATTTGCCGACCATGCTATGGTTGAATAATGACTACAGCATGGTGGCCCAGTTCTGGGAGGGCGTCTATTGATGTCCTCCAACACTCTGTGACCACTATGTCCTTTGGATACAGCTGATCACATTCTGGGTTAGAGGACCAATCACAGTGACCCTTTACCACATGTCCACCGCCGATCATGATATAAACACACTTATTGGTATTCCTTTCTGTTAGTTGAAAAGAAAAAAAAGTAGCGCTAAACATTTGTATAAACAAAAAATAATAATAAATAATAATTAATGATAAAAAACAGTGATTAATTAAGGTGATCAATTAAACCATGACAATCTGCATAAACTTAAGTGACTTAACAGAATATTAGTGAACTAAAAATTCTTAGACATAAGTCTACAAATATAGCTGATTGGAATGTGTGACCATTAAAGAGTTGAGTTGAGTCTTCAAGGTGTATATATAGATACATCACCAATGACAAGTGGCAACCCGATAGCAGAAGATCCTCCACTAACAAAGCATGTATATCAGCTTACCAGATCCCGGTGGTCCCTTGATTATAGGGGACCCCAGGTAGCATGAAAATGTAGGGGATTGCGAAGCCTCAAGCTGGATGCACACAGTCTGTTAGAAACCATCACTTCATTCCTTTAGTCAAGACCATTGGCACTCATGTGTCACAGATATGAAAAAAAAAGAAGAAGGGGGCCTCGATCGTGTAAATAAACCTTTAAAACTTTATTAAAAAATTATGTATGCTAAACACTCACAATTTTTGCAGTGGTTAGAGAGCCTTTAAAGTCTGATGTCACGGCCGGACACATGCAGACGAACCTGTCCAACAGGAAAACCAAGCAGTCAAGGGGGGTGAATGCCGATGTACCGCACGTTCCGCCCTTTCTGTTAATTACCACCTGGCACCCAGCCTGAATATCTCCATCAAGATACAGCTTCCTCCACTCTGGAATCAGGTATTATAGCTGAGAATTGCACCCAAGAATTAGATGACACTAGCTTGGGTGCAAACTGGAACTGGCTTTATTGTAAATTCACACAGAATATATTTAGCATGAAATCAGATAAGAGCTTGATCACATTAAGGTCCATTCACTAAGAATGAAATAACGGCAAATACAATGCGGTAAAATACTGCATGCTGTAAATTAGTTGTATAAGTTAAATTCACTAAGGCCGCATACACACAATAGGTTAAACCGATGAGAACGGTCTGATGGACCGTTTTCATCGGACCAAACCGATCGTATGTGGGCGCCATCGGTTAGTTATCCATCGGTTAAAAAAAGGCCAACTTGTTTTAAATGTAACCGATGGATTCCTAACGGATAGGTCAAAACCGATCCTTAGTAGGCACGACCATCGGTTAAAAATCCACGCATGCTCAGAATCAAGTCGACGCATGCTTGGAAGCATTGAACTTAATTTTTTTCAGCACGTCGTTGTGTTTTACGTCACCAACGTGTTTTTTTTTTTTTAACCGATGGTGTGTAGGTGCGACGGACCATCAGTCAGCTTCATCGGTTAACCAATGGAAACGGTCCATCAGACCGTTCTCATCAGATGGACTGATTGTGTGTACGCGGCTAAAGAATTTAGCATTAAATAATGACATTGGTATTCTTTCGATTGTGCAGTAACTACTGCATTTTCTGATGCAGTAATTTATCGCACGTCAGTGGTTAAGGGTTGTTTAAGGTCATTTCCTGTGGGCAGAGACAGCGTTGCATAACTTCCACTGCGCTGTCAGGCCTGAACCAAGAGACTGCAGCCCCCATGGACATCTGGATATGGTGAAAGGGACGTGAAACAAGAAGCTTCCCCTTATGTGGTGGAACACATTTCACAAATTCGGCTGCACAAAAGACCCAGAGTTGTATGTACAATTGGTCTTCCAGGGTTAAATCGTTTAAACCTGGGGATCAGGTTCCTGTATTAGTGCCACTGCCTACAGTATAGAGGAAGTTTCTCACCAAATACCAAGGAACCTTTGAGATAGTCAAGAAGGTGGGAAGGTTAATTATGAGATCCATTAGCCCACCAAAAGAAAACCCTACCAGTTTTAACATGTTAGCAACGGCGGATCCAGGGGGGGGGGCAACAGGGCAATTGCCCCCCCCCCCCCCGAGGCAATCATGTCACATTGGCTTTAAAAAATTATTTTATTTTTTTTAACTGCTTTGCGGTGCCTGCAGCCAGGCTCGGACTGGCCATAGGGCAAACTTAGCAAATGCCTGTGGGCCGCGGGCCGGCTTCGGCCCGCCAATGGCCCGCGGGCCGATTGCCAGGCCCGCGAACGGCGCTCGGCGGCCATCGGGGCGTATGTCACGTCTCCCCAGGGGTGTACATCACCAACACAGCGCCAGATAGAGAGAGATCAGCTGGGGTATCATAGCCAGCTCTGACACTTCTCCCCTCCCCTTGCTGCCCCCACGGCCAGTTAGAGGAGAGGAGCTGCTTCTACTCCTCCCCCTCCTCTTTTCTTCTCCTCCCGTGTCTGCCCCGCCCACTCTCCCGATGAACACTGTTCTGCTGCCTAAGGGATGTGGGCGGGAAGATTCAAGCCCAGTAATCAGAAAGGAAAGATGGAGTCTGATATCCATCCATCCAGTCAGTCCCTCCCGCCTCTGAGTGAGTACTGAGAGTACTGTACACTGATGTATGGTGTGCCCTTCATTCCCTTCTCTCTTGCTCTCTCTTCACCTTTTTTCTTTCTCTCTTTCTCTCCCTTTTTAATTTATTTTTTTTCGTTTGCACCCCCCCCCCCACCAGCTGCCACTGTAGATAGATAGATAATAATCTATCTAGCTATCTATCTACAGTGGCGGCTGGTGCTCAAAATTTTTGGTGGGTGCAAATGAAAAAAAAAAAGCAATTGCAGCCTCACTGTGCCCATCAAACGCAGCCACTGGGCCCATCAATTGTCACCAATGTGCAATGTCATCAAACGCAGCCACTGTGCCATCAAACGCAGCCACTGTGCCATCAATTGTCACCACTGTGCCATGCCATCAAACACAGCCACTGTGCCATCAATTGTCACCTCTGTGCCATGCCATCAAACACAGCCACTGTGCCATCAATTGTCACCACTGTGCCATGCCATCAAACACAGCCACTATGCCATGCCAATAAACACAACCACTGTGCCATCAATTGTCAACTCTGTGCCATGCCATCAAACTCAGCCACTGTGCCATCAATTGTCACCACTGTGCCATGCCATCAAACGCAGCCACTGTGCCCTCAATTGTCACCACTGCGTCATGCCATCAAACACAGCCACTGTGCCATGGCATCAAACACAGCCACTGTGCCATCGAGTGTCACCACTGTGCCATGCCATCAAACGCAGCAACTGTGCCCTTCAATTGTCGCCACTGTGCCAATTGATGCCCCTGTGCCCTTTAATTGTCGCCACTGTGCCCATTGTCGCCACTGTGCCCATCGTCACCACTGTGCCCATCGTCGCCACTGTGCCCATCGTCGCGGCTGAGCCAGAGGGGGCGGCGCTCCGGTGCCCTCTATAGACGCACCGCCACTGACTATCTATATCTATCTATCTATCTAGCTAGCTATTTATCTTTATCTATCTTCCTTCCTTCTCTTCTTTCTTTCTATCTTTATCTATTTTTCTTTATCTATCTTCCTTCCCTTCTTTATCTATCTATCTATCTATCTATCTATCTATCTATCTATCTATCTATCTATCTTCCCTTCTTTCTTTATCTATATTTCTTTCTTTATCTATCTTCCTTCCTTCCCTTCTTGCTTTCTATCTGTATCTATCTTCCTTGTTTATCTATCTTTCTTGTTTATCTATCTTTCTTGTCTATCTATCTATCTATCTATCTATCTATCTATCTATCTATCTATCTATCTATCTATCTATCTATCTATCTTCCCTTCTTTCTTTATCTATATTTCTTTCTTTATCTATCTTCCTTCCTTCCCTGCTTGCTTTCTATCTTTATCTATCTTCCTTGTTTATCTATCTTCCTTGTTTATCTATCTTTCTTGTTTATCTATCTATCTATCTAGTTTATCTATCTATCTAGTTTATCTATCTATCTATCTATCTATCTATCTATCTATCTATCTATCTATCTATCTATCTATCTATCTATCTATCTATCTATCTATCTATCTATCTATCTCTATCTATCTATCTATCTATCTATCTATCTATCTATCTATCTATCTATCTATCTATCTATCTATCTATCTATCTATCTATCTATCTATCTATCTTTCTATCTATCTATCTTTCTTGTCTATCTATCTATCTATCTATCTATCTATCTATCTATCTATCTATCTATCTATCTATCTATCTATCTATCTATCTATCTATCTATCTATCTATCTATCTATCTATCTTTCTTGTTTATCTATCTATCTATCTATCTATCTATCTATCTATCTATCTATCTATCTATCTATCTATCTATCTATCTATCTATCTATCTTCCCTTCTTTCTTTATCGATATGTCTTTCTTTATCTATCTTCCTTCCTTCCCTTCTTGCTTTCTATCTTTCTTGTTTATCTATCTATCTTTCTTGTTTATCTATCTATCTATCTATCTATCTATCTATCTATCTATCTATCTATCTATCTATCTATCTTCCCTTCTTTCTTTATCTATATGTCTTTCTTTATCTATCTTCCTTCCTTCCCTTCTTGCTTTCTATCTTTATCTATCTTTCTTGTCTATCTATCTATCTATCTATCTATCTATCTATCTATCTATCTATCTATCTATCTATCTATCTATCCATCTTCCTCCCTTCCCTTCTTTCTTTTTATCTTTATCTATCTTTCTTTCCCCCCCCCCCCCCCGGCTGCTCAGTCTAAAATGCCCAGGCCTATTTTTTGTTCCAGTCCGGGCCTGCCTGCAGCTGCCGCTGCCGAGTCTCTCACTCTCTCTCTCTCATCACCAGGGCCGGTAGGCTGCCTGTCCTGAGGCTGCTTTGAGCTGTAGCTGACTGTAGCGCTCCCCTCTCTCCTGCGTGTATGACATTGGGCATCTCTGGCTGTGTGTGAGAGCTGGATCTGTGTTCGGCTGTGCTGCCTGTGCTAGACCTGCTTGTGTGATAGTAGATGGAGATGGAACACTGATTGATTCAGTGTTTTGTCTATCACACAAACCCGTCTAGGGGGGACCTTGCTATAGCACACTGCCCTGCCAAACACAGACCTACAGCTCCTGTTTGTTCCATGACACACGTCGGGAGAGGAGATACCTGCTGTGTGTGATCGAGGTAATGCCATGGTGAGTGCCGTGCACAGTGTGGCTGCATTAATAGACAAAAGTGGGGTTGCATTAATAGACAAAAGTGGGACTGGATTCATAGACAAAAGTGGGACTGGATTCATAGACACAAGTGGGACTGGATTCATAGACACGAGTGGGACTGGATTCATAGACAAAAGTGGGACTGGATTCATAGACAAAAGTGGGACTGGATTCATATACAAAGGTGGGACTGCATGCATATACAAAGGTGGGACTGCATTCATATACAAAGGTGGGACTGCATTCATATACAAAGGTGGGCTGCATTGATATACAAACGTGGGCATGCATTAATATACAAAAGTGGTAGTGCATTAATAAACAAAAGTGGGACTGCATTAATATACAAATGTGGGACTGAATTTTTATACAAAGGTGGGGCTGCGTTCATATGCACAGTGAGGCTGCAATGATGGGCACTGATTAGGCTGCATTGATCTCTTGTACCATGTCTTCAGTCTCTAAACATCCCTTGTACCATGCCTGCAGTCTCTGACCATCCCTTGTACCATGCCTGCAGTCTCTGACCATCCCTTGTACCATGCCTGCAGTCTCTGACCATCCCTTGTACCATGCCTGCAGTCTCTGACCATCTCCTGTACCACGTCTGCATTCTCTGACCATCTATTGTACCATGTCCGCATTCTCTGACCATCTCTTGTACCATGTCTGCATTCTCTGACCATCTCTTGTACCATGTCCGCAGTCTCTGACCATCTCTTGCACCATGTCTGCATTCTCTGACCATCTATTGTACCATTTCTGCATTCTCTGACCATCTCTTGTACCATGTCTGCAGTCTCTGACCATCTCTTGTACCATGTCTGCAGTCTTTGACCATCCCTTGTACCATGCCTGCAGTCTCTGACCATCCCTTGTACCATGCCTGCAGTCTCTGACCATCCCTTGTACCACGTCTGCAGTCTCTGACCATCTCCTGTACCACGTCTGCATTCTCTGACCATCTATTGTACCACGTCTGCATTCTCTGACCATCTCTTGTACCATGTCTGCATTCTCTGACCATCTCTTGTACCATGTCTGCAGTCTCTGACCATCTCTTGCACCATGTCTGCATTCTCTGACCATCTATTGTACCATTTCTGCATTCTCTGACCATCTCTTGTACCATGTCTGCAGTCTCTGACCATCTCTTGTACCATGTCTGCAGTCTCTGACCATCTCCTGTACCACGTCTGCAGTCCCTGACAATCGTCTAGAAACTATGGGATAGATTATTGGCATTTATATTTAAATATTTTTTACTAGTAATGGCGGAAATCATTGATTTTTTAGCGGTACTGCAACATTGCAGCGGACACATCGGACACCTAATTGAGTTCTGTAAGCAACACCTTATTTTCTGGCAGTGCCCCCCCCCCCCCCCCCCCCCGAGACTAGACTCTGGATCCGCCCTTGCATGTTAGTCTAATTAAACCATGGAAAGATCCAGGAATATCCAGACGCTCAGATTAGGAAGGTAGGGATTGCAGATGTATGATGTATACAAACAAAGAAACGAAAGAGCGCATGGCTGCCCTAGTGTAATACTAAAGTCCCTGATCCCTTACCTACTGAACGGAGCCAAGGCAGTTATACCAAAGAATTGGAAAAAAGAAAATGCTCCGTCGGTGGGCGAATGGATCAGGGAGGTTGATAAAATCAAAGTGATGGAGGAGTTACTGGCAATCCAAAATGAACGCAGGCCAAGCTTTGAGAAGATCTGGAGAGGCTGGAGAGAGTTTAGGGAAACCAAAGTCTTTATTAATATCTCAGGCCATTAGGAAGGTAAGGGCTTCGGGGATATATTGTAGGGGATTCCCCTTTCTTTTTGCCCTCCTTTTTTCTTTTCTTTTTTTTTACTATGTTTGGTCACTCAATTAGGCCCAAGATAGGTGCGGGCCTAATAAAAAGGATAAACACAAATATATATTTATATAACACTTATTATAAATGTTTTAATTAGATTTTCACACAATAAAACTGGACTCTCGACTCCGGGAATTAGGATCTAGTTCTTAAACATATTTTTATTTGGTCCACTCCAAAAAAAATTTTTTTTTTTTTTTTTTTCAGGAGTTAGGACTCAGTCTTACTCCTATTTAACTCACTTCACCAACCCCCTTTATTTATTATTTATTTATTATTATTTTTTTCTTTCCTACTGATCCAATATTTTGGATCCCACTATAATATATGAATCCACATTTTTTTTTTCTCTTCCTGATAGATCACACTGCACAGGCACTTGTTTTTTTTTTTTTTTCTTGTTTGTTTAGTAATTAGACCCTAAACACACATACAGATGAATATAAGTATATATGTTCACAATGGGTGGTATGTATATACAGTATATACACATAGATATTCCAATACGTTGTTGATCATATTTATTTATTGATTTATTTATTTTTTCCTGATAGATCACATTGCACAGGCACTTGAATAAAATATATTTATTTATTATTATTTTTTTTTGTTGTCCCTGTTTTAACCCCCCTTCCTTCCCCCTCCTTGCCCTCCATTCCCCCTCTTTCCCCTTTCTTCCCCCCTTTTCCTCTCTCTCTCTCTCTTTCTCCATAACGCAACTTTGGGGTCCCTGACTACATAGTAGAGAAACAGATCCTGGGGAACCTAAGCTCAGATAAGAGGATAGTTTCAGCTAGGGGTTCTATTATTATATTGAATATTGTAGGGTAGAGGGGGCAACCTTGGCTTGTTCCATTGGATATGTTAAAGGGTGTGGATAAGAGACCCGAGGTATACACTTGTGCTGATGGGCAGGAATATAGGAATATAGAGCCAGTATTTCAGTGAGAATGGGACCTTTGAAGCCAATTTGGCTAGTACCATTTCCATGTATGTCCAGTGGACCCTGTTGAATGCCTTCTCTACGTCTATAGATAGTAGCAAAAAAGGAGTTTGGGTTTTAACAGCATGGTGAATAACATTATTGATTCTTCTAGTAGCATCTGAGGTTTGTCTCCCCCCTCACAAATCCCATCTGGTCGATCTGAATGATATAGGGAACAATATCTGTTAATCATTTGGCTGTTATTTTTGCATATATTTTGATATCTGGGTTCAGAAGTGATATTGGCCTAAAGTTAGCTGGGGTGGTTGGGTCTTTTCCAGGTTTGGGTAGAGTGACTATGTGGGCTCTCAGCATCTCCGGGGGAAGGTCAAAGATTCTGCTGCTCTTGTGAAAATCGATTACTATGTGTGGAGTGAGAATTTCTTTGAATGTTTTGTAGTATTCATTTGCAAAACTATCAGGTCCTGGGGATTTATCGTTTGGTAGTGTTTTGTTTGTTTCAATTACTTGGGTGGTGAAAGGGGAATTCAATTCTTTAAGCTGATCTTGCGACAGTGATGGGAGTTTGATTCTCTGTCAGAATTGTTGTATGTTATCTGTGGTTGGTTGTGGGATTAAGGTGTCTGTGCGTAGGTTGTACAGTGCTCTGTAGATTTCTGCAAATTGGTTTGCTATATCTTGCGGGTTAGTTATTTTGTAGTGCAGGGTGGTACTGTATGTATTGGATATGCTATTCTAGTTTTGGTGTGAGCTGCCTTGATTCTGTTGGCCAGATATTTCCCTTCTCTGTTTGGCATAGGATCCTATTTGTAGGCATCTAAGATGTTTGTCATATTGTTGTGTTAGAAGTTCTTTCAGGTTTTTTTTTGAGTTTAGAAAGTGTATTCTCTAGGGCGGTTGTTGAAGATGCTTTGTTTTGGGTTTCTAGTGTATGTATATCAGATAGTAGATTGTTCAGTTTTGTGGTGTAGCGTTTTATTCTCTCTGGCCCCTGTCATGGACCTTGGAATGCTAAAGTGTTTCTACTTCAAAACTGTTACACAGGGGGGGGGGGGGTCTCTGCCCTGTCTTAAAGGGTAACTCACTCTCCAGACTGTTCTGTGGCTGGCTATTGTGTCAATTGATTGCCCCCTGGGACTTCTGTCTCAATACACACAGTCTTAGTCTTTCTATTCAAGCTATGGGACCAATCCCTGTTTGTTGACTATTCCAAGTCCTCATTTGCATGGTTAAGGAGGACCTGAGTGGGAACCACAAATGTACTTTACAATTGACCAATAGGAAAGCGGTTGTTGGGGGTGGGATGTTCCAAATTCTGTATAAAAGTGTGCTGTGTGGCTTCCAAATAAAGAGTCCTGTTTGAACTTACATACAGCCTGCCTGGTGTTTGTTCTAATGGATCTCGAACGGCACATAGCTGTAGTTCGGATCCCGGAGCTTTGGATGACTTTGGATGACTGAACCATCAGATGTTGCAATCTGCAATCTGATCCAATAGTAGCAGAGGAGTGTCGGGAGAGAGGAAGCGAGCGAGCAAGGGTCTCGTCACACACGGCCGTTTTTCACGATAGAAAAACTGCCATGACAGCTTTGGTCGGGGAAACACTGCTCCACAGCAGTGTTTCCCATAGGAAAACTGCCAAACAAAAAAACGCTGAAAATCGCGGCGGGCAAAAAGGGAACAAGTTCTAATTTCTTTGCTCACAGCTTTGGTCGGGGAAAACTGCTATGAGGAACATACACAAGGCCGGTTTTCCAGACCAAAAGCAAACACGAGGCAATAGAGTTATTAGGTCTGTCACAGATGTGCAGTTGTTTTGGAAAAAGTCCTGGAGAGATCACAGGAAGTGTTTGAGGTTCTTGTAGAAGCTTTACATTGCAGCGCCAGATAGAGGGTGAGGGAAAGACCCTGTTCAACTGGGACATTGATACAGTAATCAGTAAAAAATCTGTACACTTTACTTAGTGACAAGGTGACAGGGAGTGAAAGGTTTAACTGGGGGGGGGGGGGCGATCAAGGGGATAAATGTGCCTAACTGTGTGTACTGGTGTCAGTATTGTGCTTGTTCTCACTGTAGATGCTCTTTACGCTCACTCTGGAACCGAAAATCGCTCCAGGAGAGGAGATTGCATTATTTCCTGTGCCTGTGTTTACATTACACAGGCACAGGATGTTCTGCCATTCATCAGAACTGATTAGCAGATCAATGCCATAAATGATTGTCCTGGACCTGATGACTGATCGGTTCTGAATTAAATACGATCACCACGGGACGGCAAGCTTGTGCATGCACCCCCTAGCCATGGGCGCAAATCACATACCTATAAGTGATTTTACACAGCCGGGCCGCAATATTTTTTAAACGTTTTTTGCATTGGTACATGTCCCACAGGGCAGTACCCGGGCCCCCATACCCTTTTTATGGCCAATAACTTACATATACATCTTCAAAATTTGGACTTTTCCTTTTTTCTGTTCATAACACAGAGGCTTCAATGGGATTCTTTGTTCAGGTCAGAACTTTTGCAAAGTTCAAGAGTTCTGGTGCAAACCAAACAGAGGGTCGCTCAGCCAATCTCTACCCACCATCGCTTACCAGGTCAGACAACCCCTTAGTCTTTGCCCATACGCCAACTCTAGGGTTGGGGGACCAGTTACTGGTCAACCCACCTCACACTGCACACTGGTGTCTCAGTACAAATTGATCCCAAAGTGGGGAAACTTTTTCTTTGGCCTAAGGCCTTTGTGATACCCTATTAACCTTTGTGACTGGTTCCTAGGCATTTTGTTATGTGGAGTTCTACTTTTGGGTGGCACAAAATGCACCACAGACACTTCCAAATCAGGATACACATGATTAGAGGAAGCTTCCTTCTTTTCCCCCTTTGATGTAAACTGTAGTGGGGAGATTCTCTACTAGGGGGTCTCCTTAGCCCGTTGATCATTTGCTACAAGAACAACTTCATCAGCACTTGCAAGAGTCACATTGTTCAGACCTTCAATGGGAGCTTAAAAGCCACAGCAGTCTTTTGCCTACATATCTCCAGAAACAAAGAACAGTCTTGTCCCATTATAAAGTCATGTATAAGGTTGGGTAACACCTCAACCGCCTGAGTAACTGTGCCACAGGCAGTAGGGATAGTCACTTGAATCAGTGAGTATTCTTTAGTTTCCCCCTGTATAAATACTACTTGCAGGATGATTTTTTTTTTTAACCAGGTCCACTGTCCTATCTATCTTGGTATTGACAAAGTTACCATATCACCCAAGTCCAGCAGCTCATGGGCGTGATGTTGGTTTGTCCAGATGTTACACTAAAACCACCCCTCGCTCATGTCAGGGTGGTCAGCACTTACCATCTGTGCATAGAAGGACATCTTATGGGTAGTCCCTCATTCCATAGGACCGTCCTGCAGGGGACATTGAGCATGGATAATGCCCAGAATTGACACCACCAGCAAAGTACATTTGCATTCATCTGTGGCGGAGCAAAACTTGGGGACACTAGGGTGGTCACTCCCTTAGGCCTCATAGACACGATAGGATAGCCAGAGGACAACAGTCTGATGGACCGTTTTTATCGGTCAAAACCGATTGTGTAAAAAAAAGACAACTTGCTTTAAAATTAACCTATGTATTCCTAACCGATAGGTAAAAACCGATCATTAGTAGGCATGACCATCGGTTAAAAATCCATGCATGCTTAGAATCAAGTCAACGCATGCTTGGAAGCATTGAACTTCAGCATTGAATCACATAAGGACCGCCGCATGTACATTTATGTCGGCAGAATGGCACGGACAGGTACATCAACGTACCTGTACGTGGCTGCCCTGACGTGGGTCGGGGGTCCGATCGGGACCTCCCCGGTACATGCAACGGTTGTTTTTGTCAGCCCCCTCCGGATCGCTTCCAGCCAATGCGCGGGCTCCCCCTACAGTGCACTTCCTCCTCCTGTGTAAACCCAGGAAGAGGGAAGTAATGTGATCTCTGCTCTCGGCGGTTTTTTCAACCGCCGCTGAGGAGAGATCACATCACATAGTAAGTCTGCACAACACTACACTGACACCAGGACACGCAGGCACATTAACCCCTTGCGATCACCCCCCACCCCCTGTCACAGTGTCACTAAATACAGTGATCATATATGTACTGATCACTGCATTTAGTGTCAGTATGACAGGCAGTTAGTGTTAGGTCCAGGGTAGCCCCCGTACCCCCCCTAATAAAGTTTTAACCCCTTGATCACCTAGTTAACCCTTTCACTTCCTATTGCCAGTGTCACTAAGCGCTCATTTTTCTGATCGTTGTATTAGTGTCGCTGTTCCCGCTAGGTAGCTATTTTTTTTTATTGCAATTTTTTTTTACTAAAGACATGTGGCTAAATAAATTTTGGCCTAAATGTTTGAGTAAAATTTAGTTAATTTGATTTTTCTTATAACAAAAATTTAAAAATATTGTTTTTTTTTCAAAAATGTCGCTTTATTTTTGTATATAGCTCAAAAAATACAAATCGCAGAGGCGATCAAATACCACCAAAAGAAAGCTTTATTTGTGGGAAGAAAAGTACGCAAATTTTGTTTGTAAACCACGTCGCACACACGCGCAATTGTCTGTTAAAGCGACGCAGTGCCGAATTGTAAAAACCCCTTCGGTCATTTAGCAGCATATTGGTCCCGTCCTAAGTGGTTAAAGAAATATATAGGACTGCGATTATAACTGTGGGACATTACACATCCTCTGCACCTCTGGCTCCCTTTACATTACACAGCCCCATGCACATTACATAACCCCTTGTACATTACAAAGCCCCATGTACATTACACAACCCCTTGCACATTACACAGCCCCCTGTAAATTACACAGATCCTTGCAGCTATTCCCCCTCCTTTACATTACACAACCTGCTCAAATCTGCCCCTTCCTATCTTAACCAGGGCACACAGAGCGGGAGACACAGCAGCGCTGAACAGAGGGTGATGGCATTGTGCTGACGAAACATGTAGGGTGGAGCTTCCAGTGTCATTGCGTTACTTCCTGTTTTGGTCTGTGTAGTGCACAAGCGGCGCATACTTCCTTCTTTTAAAAGCCTATTGAATTTGAACTAAATGTAAGTGCATTTCTGATTTTTTTTTTATGAAACAGAAAAAATGTAAAACTTTATTGTGTTATAGGATATAATTTCTTTCCACATATAACTGAGAGGAAGGGTCTAGCTGAGTGAACGAGAAAGGAAATGCACCAAATGTGGATTGTGTCCTGTCATACAGCAGTTTAAGCTGTGAATTCAAGATACCCCCTTGAGTGGAGAGCTCCAGGGAGTGGAGTAGCATAAGTGCTAATACTCATTCTCTCAGGCCGCGTACACACGGCAGAGAACCTCGACGGGCAGAACACATAGTTCCGCCCGTCGAGGTTCTCTGCCGGCCGTCGAAATCGGCGACCCGCCCGTCGGGAATGGCAACCAGCCATTCATCCAGGCGGGCCGTCGAGCAAAAAGAGAGCCTGCTCTCTTTTCGCTCGACGGGATTCCCGACGGGCGGGGCGAGCCAGGAGCGTACACACGGCCGAGGTTCTCGCTGGAATGCAGCTTCCAGCGAGGTTCTCGCTGGTTTCCAGTGAGAACCTCGGTCGTGTGTACACCGCCTCACTTGTGAAAAGCCTCTATTGCCCACCAAAGGACTGGCATTTGATAGTGAATTTAAAGGGGGAAGAGCTTAGTACCAGGAGGGGGCTTATATTTGTACACAAAACAAGGTTTTATCAGTTACCTGTTTTATAAAGGACTCAGAGATCACCCTGAAGTCAAACACAGATGATTTCAGCCACATCAAGATTATTTTTAGAAATGTTGTAGAAATTCATTTAGACAGGTCAGTTATACTTTTTTTTGCCAATTTATTCCTAAAACACAATTTGCTCCTTAAGAGTCAACACCATTGACATCATTTTTTATAAGTAGGTTAGGAATTGACTTTCTCCAGAATATATTTTCTGGAATTTCTCTCAGGTCTTATGATAATTAAATAACATTTAGGAAAGAATATGCAGCCTAACAATCCAGCACTGGAGGTCAGTATGGCAAATATCTCCACAGCCACCATGTATTTCCCTCTGGTGCTCAGATAGGCCGGGATCATGGCAATCCAGACACTGCAGAACACCAGCATGCTGAAGGTGATGTACTTGGCCTCATTAAAACTGTCCGGTAATGTCCTCACCATGAAAGCCAGAACAAAACTCACAGCTGCCAGAAACCCCATATAACCCAACACAGAGTAGAAGCCGATAACCGACCCTTCATTACACTGAATGATGATCTTCCCAGGATAGGAGTGCATGTCATACTCTTGATAGGGAGGAGACACCGACAGCCAAATAACACAGATCAGAACTTGGACAGAGGAGCAGATTATGACAACAGAATTAGACAACAAATTTCCCACCCACTTCCTCCAGTAGCTGCCGGGTTTGGAGGCTTTGAAGGCAATGCAGACTGTGATAGTCTTGGCCAGAATACAAGAGACAGCGATGGAGAACAAGACCCCAAAGGATGTTTGTCTCAGAATGCAGGTTATATCCACAGGACGTCCGAGAAACAAAAAGACACAGAGGAAGCTCAGCATGATGGAGTTCAGGAGGATGAAGCTCACAGTCCCGTTATTGGCTTTCACAACTGGGGTGTCCCGAAGTAAAATAAACATTGTCAGTATATAGAGAGTTCCAGCAGCACTTAATATAGAGCTAACATAAAAAGCTAAAGCTAGGATGTTTGTCTCATAGGAGAGATAGTCATATGCTTTGGGGATACAGATTACTCTTCTTTCATCTGGCAACTGGTCATCGGGACATCTGTGGCAGAACTCACTGTCTGTGGAAGAAGAATACCATGCAATAAGTTACAAATTTTCACAACTATCAATTGATTACATTTTTTTATAAAAGGATATATTATTTCTAGTTGACATCTGTTCTGTAATAACTATGTGTTTATTACCTGTTACATTAGAGATTTCCCCATTAGAACACAGCACACAGAGATAGCAGCAAGCATGGATTCCTCCAGTTGGAGTTTTCCTGTATCCTGGAGGACAGGGATCATTGCACCGACCTTGGGGAAACTCAAAGGAAAAAAGTTTAGGCAGATTTAGATTAGTCCTTTACGTTCCTAAACATGTAAGAAAATAACTGTATTGAGTACTGTAACGGTCACCACCGTTTACGATCTTCCATCCACCCAAGACAGCTTATCCGATATACCGACAAACCAGCAGACACGATCCATATCAATTCCCCAGAATAACCGAGACACACAACTCTGGGTTCTGGTTTCAAATGAATGAACAAACTCTTTAATGGTTAGCTTTCTTATATACAGTACAAGGCATGTTTCAGTAAACACAGGAACAATCAAACTCTCCACCCCCAACTTCACACCAAGGGGGGCTTCAATCACATTCTTTTAGTTAATGACATGCAGTTGAGCTAATCATTAGTCATCCCCCAGACGTCCTGTCTCCGCAATTAGAGGAGGTAATTACTACAGCTTGACAAGTCACATTCCTTTACTAAACATAATTGACATGCTAATTCCCTAATCCTGAAAGGAGACATCTGACCTTTAGACTGCTAACTCACAACACATATCTATCATCAATAGACTTTTCACAGTGTTAGCATCACACAATTAGTTCCCCTCAATCCACATCTTAGACAGACTTACTTTCTCTGACAAAAAGGTATTCACACCTGATCATCAATGGGCTTTAAATAGTGTTATCACACAATTTAAAGGTCTTAGGAGCAGACCTGAATTAACACCTCTACAGCCTTACACTATGGACAATGGAATATCTTTTGTGTCTATTGACCTGGTGTGGGTCAACATTAACCAACAACTTGTAATATCTCAAGATATCCTGCAATATGAACTATCAGTAATGTTCCATCTCATGTCATTTAAAATTAATATTTCTCAGTCACCCTATGGCCCTATTGGACATAAGGTGACCCTAGACATAAGAGTCCTTGGTGACGCTGGCACAGTAGCACCCCACATCCATCAAAAGTCTCTGGGTTTCACAGGCCATTCTGTTACATATACAATCTAAAATACTGTACACAATATACATTTTGTTAGCGGAAAATACATTTGACAAAAAAAGTTTAGTAAACACAAATTCTAAATGTATTTGTAGTGAAAACTAAGCACCCCATCTAATGGAATGTGCTGCATGCAAATACATTGTATCTGCTGGAGCAAAAATGTAGGCTAACTTTAATGTTTTTTTTTTAATTCATAAAGTAAATAATAATAAATATAAATATATATATATATATATATGTATGTATATATATATATATATATATATATATATATATATATATATATATATATATATGTGTGTGTAGTGCTACCCCCTCAGGAGCTGCTGGATAGATTTGGGTCGGCCTGTTACCTGTATGGATGTCTAGGGGTATGATGATGATGATGATAACAATGACAGAATGTCCAAACAGCCAGTGTCTTTCTGTGTTTTTATTCGTGCCCAACACGGCAAACAGTGAACTTGGAGTAGATAGAGTAAAGATGGGTGAAAAGGGGGGTGTGGCCTGGTGAACGACTGAGATGGCAGCACACTGAGAGGGCTCCGGATAACCCACAGCCTTAAGCCCGTAATTCTGCAAACTTACATCGGATGATGAGCAAGCTGAACTATCGCTCACCACACTGCAGACTGCGACGCACCTCGGCGGCATATAAGGGCAGGAATATCTCTGATATTTTCAAGAAACAAGCCCTCTCAAAGAGCGGCGGGTCTGGAGACAAAATGGCGCCGACGAGGACCGTGGAGGACTATAGCGAGGATTCACAGTCGGCTCCCGAGGACACTGCCAGGGGTCCTTGAAATTCGAATCTACCCCTCACATACGCCGATATGTCCGTCTTCGCCGCGGATATTAAATCCACTTTTTCGGCGGCGATAACAGACCTCAAATCTAACTTGCTTGTGTTAAATTACAAAATGGCATCGGTAGAGGCAGCGGGGAGACAGAGGGAGAGAGCGCTCCGTTGGCTTGAAAAAGTGTCCATCTCTCACTCCAATCACTTCATCGAGATGTCCAGGCACATGGAAGACCTCGACAACCGAGGGAGGAGATGCAATATATGGGTGAAGGGGATCCCGGAATCGGTGGAACCCGACCAAATCGTGCCGGCACTCCAACGGGTGTTCAACAGTTTATTAGAGAAACCTGAGGATACGGAGATCGAGTTCGTGAGGGCGCACAGAGCCCTGAGAGCGCGAGGCCCAGACAACATGCCTCCACGGGATGTGGTTTGCTGCTTGCAGAACTTTGCACTTAAGGAGGAGATTATGCTCAAAGCCCGACGGAACGATAGAATCGTGTTCAATGGTGAATGAATGAATGAATGAAAACTTATATAGCGCGGCACATGCGAACTGAATCGCCTCTGGGCGCTTTGTGAGACGATAATGCTTTTTCAGGACTTATCGCAAATAACTTTAAAGAACCGCAGGGCTCTGCGGCCCCTCCTCGACAAGCTCCGGAACAAGGGATTACGCTACACATGGCGGTTCCCCTATGCGCTTCTAGTGACAAACAATGGCCGCCAGTTCTCCCTTGCGCTCCCCGGACGACCTGGAGAATTTTTGTTCCTCGCTACAACTAGGTGAGGTGGAGCTCCCGGAATGGTATCAGGAGTATCGTCTCCCCCCCGCTGGAGAGGAGCCCTCTGGGTTCCCCCTTTGCCTCACCAAATGGCAAGGAGGCTCGTTGGTGGGAACACCGAATAGCAACAAGGCACACTTCTCCAGGGCCCTGGTTGGGGATGATGTTTAAGTGGCTGGAGGATTGGCGATGTCACCGGTGGTCTGTTTTGTGCGGGAGATTTTGACTTGCAGGAATCGCTTTAACGGTATGTACTATGGCTGGTAGGCATTAGCTGCACTGCTATGACGGCTTCTTTACTGATCGAGTGAAGTGTTTTGCCCCCTGAGGCCCCACGATCCACCTTTCCACCATTCTGCTTTTCTTACTGGGTACACTTTAGGACATCACCGAGGCAAGATTATCTGGGATTGCGGGGAGACCCCAGTCCCTGAGTTACCCACCCCTCTTGTACTATTACTTTTCCTAGGACTTATTTTTTTTTTAACTTTTTTTCCATTTTTTTTTTTTTATTCTCCCCCTACATCGTCAACCTCTTTAGTTTCCCTACGGGACCCCATTGGGGGAGACTGCTTCACCACCGGACATTCGTTACACTTGATTGCCTGCTCAACAGCCACAATACAGACTGCGGGAACGGACCGTGCTGTTGCTACTCGGGGATTTAACGGTGCGCCTGTATCGCAGCTCCCCGTCATACCCTTTCCACTTTGGATGGCTCTTGTCCCCACTCCCCCACACCCCAGATGTGGGAAAGAAAGCCAGCCCGGATCTAGCTGCATGATGCGCATGATGACACCACCGTTGACTCTGAATCTCATAGAAATCCGAGAATGACTGGACTACCCATTTTATCACGTCTGTCCTGCTTTGCTTAAACTCAGTTCTTCTTGTCTTTGCCATTGTCTACGGAGATGTGTGGGTAGGTGGTTGTGTCCCGAATGCATGCTGTCTGATTTCAGACGGACGGGCTGCATACAGGAAGCCGGGAGCAGGCCCTGCGGGGGGGGGGGGTCACCCTGGCGTAGAATGGTTATAGTATTTTTCAAATGTCTATTTGTTATTGTCATGGCTGTGCTTTGCTTAGACATACCAAGGCTGCAAGGTTTTTTTCTGCTTGGTTAGGCAACGTTTATAATAGATATCTAAAGGGTGACCCCGGACATAACTTCCCATTCTCAGCCATGCCACATAGGTAGCTATGTGCTACCCATCATCACACGACCTGTCTTAGTAATTGGTGACTTAGTACTGGATCCATCGTTCTGCAGAATTACTCAGTTCTGGATGTTTTTGCTTCTGCTTTTGCAAAGTGCTTTGTTGGGGCTGTGGGCGCTACTCCTCGATCTTAGAGACTACATTTTTTGCTCAATACCTGGTATTCACCCGGTGTTGACCGTCCGACTCGCTACCTCCCACTACCCTGAAAGGTGTCTTCTGGTGTGTCATTGGATCACATTGGTAGGCACGACTGACAACCTTATTGATAGTGTAACTATTTAAAAGGTGTGCTACCCATACTCACTTCTCTGCTCTATTCTCGATCCCCTTTTTCTGTCTAATCTCACCCACCACCCCTCCTTTCCTACTAACCCCCACTATCTATATCTGTCTACTCGTAGATAGCGACACTGTGGTTGGAACATACTTAACATACATTCTACAGCGTAGATTTGGCTGCACAGCTCCTGTACCGGCGACTCGATACTATATTTTTAACTGTTTTTAGCTATCCTTTTTCCTTATTTTTACTATTTAGGAACTGATCCCTGGAGACGCGTTACTTCTGGTCATGGCGTACTCCGCCTTAGGTCTTAACCCGACAGTAATAACTCATAACGTCAGAGGCCTGAACATACCTGAGAAGAGGTCAACTGTCCTGCGTGAACTCCGGAGGAGCAAACCGCTCTTCACTTTTCTGCAGGAGACACACTTCAAAACTAACAAGGTACCCAGACTGACAGACTCATACTTCACAGCGGCATACCATGCCACAAATGACCTGGCAAAGTCTAAGGGGGTCTCGATTTTAGTGAGCAGGGAGGCCGCCTTTGAATTGACTGACAGATTGGCGGACCCAGGGGGAAGATTTCTATTTCTCCAGGGCAACTACAGGGGAGTGCCACTGACTCTAGCAAATGTTTACTTCCCGAATGAATCCATGACATTCTGCAAACGCCTAGTTGGGGAACTTGAGGGCTTTGCCTCGGGACGAGTAATCATGGGGGGCGACTTCAACCTGCAAATAAACCCCCTGACAGACACTTCCTCCGGGAAATCATACATGACTTTCAGGCTATTGAAAAGCATAAAATCATTGCTGAACTCCCTGCACCTAATCGACTCTTGGCGTTACTCACATCCAGATGCTAGGGATTACCCTTTTTACTCTGCACCACATGACAGGTATTCTCGGATAGACTACCTTTTTGTCTCTCGTGGGGACCTGCATGTGCTGCAGAGTGCGCATATAGGGATTCAGTCCCTATCCGACCATGCCCCTGTCTCGGTGGCCTTAGACCTGTCTGCCCCTAAACGGCAATCGCCTACCTGGAGGCTCAATGCCTCCCTCCTGTCTATCAAGTCTCTGGTGTGAGGCCGGATTGCTGAGAGGGCGCCCCTTGCGGCTAAGTGCACCGCACCCCTGGGAATGAGACAGGGAGTGCGGGGCCCAAAGATGCACGGGTTGCCAGTACTGCTGCTGACTATGTAGATGCAGGCAGGGTAGCTGGGGTGTGCTGGAAGAGCGGACTCTGTAGCCGTGCAGGGAAGGGTTCAGGTGCGGTACCGTAAGTAAGACAAGAACAAAGTCTGGAGCCAGGCCAAGGGTCATACACAGGAATCAGTCCAAAGGAATGTACTAGAACAAGCCGGGTCATACACAGGAGCAGAAGATATAGAGTAGTCAGCCAAGCCGGGGTCAGATGTGGGGAGATAAACAGGTTCAGACGTAAGCCAGGGGTCAGCCAGAGATTCAGGATAAACAGGATACAGGAGACACTGGAGACACAGGAAACCTGAAGACAATCCAGCAGTTTGTATCAGACAATGGCAGCCTTTTATAGAACAGCAGGAAGATCGACCTATCACATGATGTGTCTCTTCTACTGGCAAGATTGCCAGTACTTCCACAGCCATTTCCCTGACACAGCCTTCGGCCATTTCTTCTACTGGCAAGATTGCCAGTACTTCCACGGCCATTTCCCTGACACTGTCAGACCCCAACACACTCACTTATCTAACCTCTCAGCTTAAGGACTACTTTACACACAACTCCACGCCCGATGTTGACCCTGTGTCCATCTGGGAAGCGCATAAGTATTTCATAAGGGGAGAGCTTATCAAACTGGGGGCACGACGCAAGCGTGAGAGGGAAAAGACAATTTCCGACTTAACAGACAAGATACTGAAATTAGAATCATTACATAAATGATCCCTATCCGAAAAACTGGCTGGTGACCTTTTGGACAGTAGGAAGAGACTGCAACAATCCTTGGACGCTACTTCAAAGCGTTTCTTATTTTAAAAAAAAAATCTATTATGAAAGCAGGGGCAAGTCAGGTAAATTCCTGGCCAGGGCACTGAAAGGCCCAAGGTACAGGAACACTATCCTGGGAATTAGGAACAAACAGGGGTCTTTGGACGTTGAGGATGATCTTATTGCTAAACATTTCCAAGAATATATTCTACCCTCTATAACCTCCCCGACCAACATAGGCCGACTAACGCAGAAGGGGACAGAACACAAATCATTTGATCCTACTTAGAGACCTCTAACCTACCAAAACTGTCGGAGGCGGATGTTCTAGCTCTTGAGGGTCCTATAGATGCTGGTGAACTAAGAGCAGCCATCCAGGACCTTAAGGCTGAAAAAAGACCTGGACCAGATGGGTTCTCCTCTATTTATTACAAAACGTTCGCTGAAATCCTCAGACAGGGAGGTGCCACGAACTTTCCTTTCAGCACACATCACAGTCTTGCCTAAGCCCAACAAAGACCCTGCACAGTGCACAAGCTATAGACCAATCTCTCTATTAAACCTGGATGTCAAACTCATGGCATAAATCCTAGCTAACAGAATTAGACCCCTCCTTTCCAAATTAATTGGTCCTGAACGGACGGGATTCATGCCTGGCAGGGAGGCAAGGGACAACGTTATTAAATCCCTCAATCTACTACACGCGGCGGATCAGCGTAAGATCGAGGGCCTTCTCCTGTCCACCGACGCGGAGAAGGCCTTTGATCGAGTGGCGTGGGACTTCATGAGGGAGACCTGCAGATTCGTCGGCTTGGGGGAACATATGTTGGCATGGATTTCGGCACTGTATAGTAACCCATCCGCGCAGATAAGGATAAACGGCTCCTTGTCAGAACCCATCCACATTTCCAACGGTACGAGGCAGGGGTGCCCTCTGTCACCCCTCCTTTTCATTTTGACATTGGAGCCGTTTATAAGAAAGGTAATGATAAACCAGTCCATTAAAGGCTTCCAGGTAGGAGACAAAGAATTTAAGGTGGCAGCATATGCCGACGACCTTTTATTTTTTTTAACTCACCCACAGACCTCCACCCCCCGACTGCTGACAGAATTTTCGTTGTATGAATACGTATCCAATCTAAAAATAAACTATACAAAATCTGAGGCGATGAACGTCTCGATTTTCATGACGACCATGAGAGAAGTCCAAGCCAATACCAAGTTTAAATGGGAGGCTTCGGCCCTCAGGTACCTGGGGGTCTGGCTTACGCCTAGAATATCTCAGATATTTGAAAAGAACTTCCAACCACTACTCAAAGCAATAGAGATGGACCTGGCGACGTGGCACACAAAATACTTTTCGTGGTTCGGGAGAGCGGCAATATGCAAGATGTCGGTTCTACCAAGAATCTTATATCTTCTCAGGACATTGCCCATTAGAATCCCAAATAAATTCTTCAAGACTTTGCAATTGCTATAGATTAAGTTTGTGTGGGCACACAAACGCCCACGCATAAGATTCCACCTAGTCCCCAGATGAAGGCAAGAGAGCCGTAACGCGTAGGGATTCAGACGTACACCTGGAAGTGACGTGAGATATATGGCAGATGCCGCCTTGTTTATTATTTGATGCCTGCTTTGATTCTTTACTGATGTAAGGAGATTACTTTGTTTTTTAATAAATATATACGTTGTGACATACTACACCATTGAAGGCCTATTTTTCTTTATGTTTCCCCGAGTAATACAGCGAAGGGGTACTACAAGACATAGAGATGACTGAATAGCTCCTGGTGTCGTCCACTATCATTGAATTTACCCAGAGGATTTGTTTGGAGGCTTTTATTGATCTATTGAGAGGTGAGAGGCCTGTGAGGCTGTATGTTTGGAGTGGCACGGGCTAGTTTGACCCATTATCACGGCATCTATATATGCCACCAAGGTGAGAGGCCTGAGAGGCTGAATGCACGGAGGAGCACTAGCACTTTATTGCCAGCTTTACAGCTTCACTGAGAGCTACTTTTGTGCACTGCACGTTTGCACTATATGGACTTTTCCAACACATATGGACTTTTATTTCTATTTTAATTTATTTATCTACTTTTCACTTATTACCTATTACATATTTATCACATATGTTTTATATTGATTGATGTGTTTTTTTGCGCAAATTCACTTTTATATTTATGCTTCACTTGTGTATGGTAAACACTATTATTTTTTGCTGCAATCTGAGCATTATTATTGTCATATTGATTGTTTTAGCGCGAAGGATTTCACTATTTTTTATTTTTTACCTCTTAACCAAGCGCAAGGCAGAGGGAGGGATGGGTTTACCAGATTATGCACAATACTATTACGCTTCACACATAGCCAGAATAGTAGATTGGCATTGCCATGCTGAGGCAAAGGAATGGGTCCCCCTGGAAAGTGCCCTGAGCGCCACTGAATTGTGGTTCTCTCCTTGGACCTCGTGGGCCGCGTGTTCAACTTCAATTAAGCAACACCCAATAGTCAGCACCACCTTGCAAATTTTCCATAAACTGATGAAACAACCAAACTTTTCCACACAATTAAGCCCTCTAACTCCTTTAAAAGACAACCCGGACTTCCCACCGGGCCAGGGGCATAACCTCCTAATTTCCTCCATAGCGACCACCCAGTTGCTAGCTACGCACTGCTTTCAACATGGCCTTATCAAGGACCACAAAACTCTGCAGTCAGACGTCGCGGGCATGAAACTGCCGCTATGGACCTTTTTCCAGATCCGTAGCTATGCTATCAGTGCCCGACGTAAGGAACATTTTACCAGACAGACGACAGAGTTAGAATCGGTTTGCCTAGAAGGGAAGCCGATTGGAAGGGCCACCTCATTGGCGCATGACTGGATTCGGAACTCAGGCTCGACTACCGCAGACAGGTTCAGAGACCGTTGGTCTAGGGACCTTGAAGTTTCACTAACAGAACAGCAGTGGAAAAAAGCTTGCATACTAACACACAAATGTTCCCTTAGCACAAGGATGCAGGAGACTGCGTAAAAATTGCTCACGCAATGGTATGCAACCCCAGCCAAATTACACAAGTGGTACCCTGCCTCATCGGACCTATGTTGGCGATGCAATGCTGACAGGGGTACTCTCCTCCACATTTGGTGGCAATGCCCGTTGATAACTGGATTCTGGTTAGAGGTCAGGAAAATTATTAAGAACATAACCGACACAAACTTGACTCTCGACGCGGCGTGCTGCCTTCTCCACGTCAATGACTTCTCCTTTAGGAGATATAAACGGTCTCTTACCAGACACCTATTAAACGCGGCCAAATCCCTTATTCCTCTGTTCTGGAAGTCAACTAAAGTCTCTACTGTTAGGGCATGGCTCCTCAGGACTGTGGAGGTAGAGGACATGGAGGAGACGATAGCTCAGGCCAACGATGCAGTTGAACAATATCATGACACTTGGACACCATGGTTCACTTTCAGACACT
Source organism: Rana kukunoris (assembly GCA_029574335.1). NCBI lineage: Eukaryota > Metazoa > Chordata > Amphibia > Anura > Ranidae > Rana > Rana kukunoris. The sequence goes on from CM056049.1 coordinate 18,090,552, forward strand.
CCAGGGACTTTGAGAACCTCATGTCTCGCACGTCTCGCACGCCCTGGACTGATGCAGGCATGTCCAGCCATGACCTTACTAGAATGATACCAGGATCAAGAAACAACCACTGTTCCTTTTCGCTCTACCCTCTCCTTCCCCCCTTCTATACCTTGCTATAATCTATAGCCCATATTTGTACATCAGATCTATTGTTAGTTCACACGCCCACTTAAGCTGCGTTTATCAAGTTAGTATTCTACTTGTGTTATTGCAATGTATACTCACTCTATGTTCCCCTCCATTTTTGACTATATCATCATCACTATGTCATGTTGTATACGTGTGTAATTGCAATATTCGCATGCCTTATGCTGTACAATTTCTAATTATCTTACAATAAAATCTTTGAATGAAAAAAAAAAAAAGGTGAAAAGGAAAATTTGCAGATTCAGGCCTAAGAGCGGCGGAAACAATCCTGCTTCCAATGGGACTTTAACTTCGTCACCACTCCAGCCGGATTGGGTACAGCGTACCGGGACAGTCTCTCTCACAGAATTGGCAACCAGAATATCACTGAGAATCTTGGGAAGGAACACAAGTCTCTGACACAGACTTGACTGAAATAGCAATAGGAGTGAGACCTCTGCCATAGGCCCTTTACTTTAGAACACAATTCGTGAGGTGAATCCTTTTCAAGATTATTGATGCCTGAATCTCCCTCAGGTAGTTTTCTTCAAATAGTCACCGACTGACAGGTTGCCATAAGACAAACTCCCAGCATCTGGTCACCTTGATCCCCGATGGTTCGTCTAGGCCCTATTGGATTGTCTGCCTGCCGGCTCTCCTCAGACTGACTCCCCCCTGAACAGCACAACTCGCTTGGGATCTTCTTTTCATAGATGGGGGACCCAATAAGTCACTGGGTACCATCTCAGCTTCAGTCGCTCTGGGCCAACATGGTCCCGGAACCAAGAACAATGCATGGCACGTGCACCCCGGACTGGTAGGCCTTATAGCCGGGGGCCCATGATGTGCGTACACCCTGAAGGTGGGTGCCTCACCCGAATCCAGTCACAAACTCCAGCAAAGAGGGTGTCCACTCAAGAAGTACCCTCCCCCAGCATGCCCCGGGAGGGAAAATCCCGTCTGATTGGCTGCTGGCAAGAAGGCGCTCTGATCTGAACTGCACTGCCGCCACCTGTCGCCCTGGGGTGGAAAGGCACCACAGGAACACAGAATGAACTCACAGCACAGCCCAGCTAGAACAGAAGCTGAATTTGTGCAAATCACCTGGATGAGAGCTACATAACTCTCTCATCCTCCTCTAAATCTGACATAGCACCTGGACTGAAAGTACACAGGCGCTACATATGTGTGTGTGTGTATATATATATATATATATATATATATAGCACTACCCCCTAAAGGAGCTACTGGTTTGTTTTGGGTGGCATGTTACCTTGTGGCTCTTCCGCCGTCCTAGGGTGTATGGTGCATATAGGAGTAACGGAATGTCCACGACAGATGTCTTTTGCTGTGCTCTTTATTACCCAGCCGGGTAAAAACATTAAAACTTGTGGTGAAGATGGGGCTCCTAGCGTCCTAGATGTGCTAAATCCCTGCTGGCTAAGCATAGGTTAGTGGGAGGCATGGAACTGGTTGATCTCAGGGACTATCACTGGGCGGCTGTACTTGCCCAACTTAGACATTGGATAACCCCAGCCTCTGATATCCTGTGGTGCGGGCTGGAACAGGCCCTTTGCCCATTTGCAGACCTTCGTAGTGTCTTAATTCTCTAGTCATGGCAATCTCTCCCAGTACGTGGACTACCGCTGACGCTCCAGGCATCCCTCTCGGCCTGGGGGGATCTGCAAAGTCTAGTAGCTAGCACCCCTAATAACGTGCATATGCCTATCCCTGTTGAGACTCTGTCATGCGATATCCCAAACTCTTCCTACTCCAACTGGACTGCTAGAGGTATCCTTTGGATTGACGACCTATATTGTTATAACCTTTCGAAACACTTGTAGCTGAATTTGACCTACCTCCCATGGATTGTTTCAGACATGCCCAAGCCTCCCACTTCCTTAGAACACTGAAGTCTCACCATGTCTCAATACCAGAAAATGCATGGCAATTCTTCACTAAAGCGATCCCACCCCCTAAGGGAATTTCCCTTTTTTATAACCTTTTCCAGGATAAATTAAAATTTAACGTACTACCTCCCTTTCTCAGGTGGGAAGCAGATTTAGGCAAAACGTTCACGCCACACCAGTGGCAACTTGCGTTCAAAAACCATATATAGAGCTTCTAGATGCGTTAACCACTGGGAGCTCTCTCAGAAGCCCAGAGATGGTACCTAACCCCGTTCTGTATAGCTAAATTCTGCTCCTCATCCTCCCCGCTTTGCTGGAGAGAATGCGGGGCTGTGGGCACCATCTTCCATGTCTTTTGGCTCTGCAAGAGCCTTACGAGCTTTTGGAGGGGTGTGTTCCGGTGCATCTCACGCATAACAGGTATTTTGACGCCCCCTAACCCTAAATTAGCGTTGCTGAACCTTGGGATTGAGGGATTTCCCCCTAACTTTCGAATTGTAGTAACTCATATACTGTTAGCTGCTAGGCTTCTGTTGGCGAGGAATTGGAAGTCTACCAAAGTACCTGAAAGTTTCGGAGGTTCTTGAGATTACCCAAACGAATTATACTTTTGAGGCGATATTGGCAAGTAGGGAAGATAGGAGACCTTCCTTTGATGCTCAATGGAGGCCCTGGGTGGAGTGGCTTATACCGCGGCTACGATGACCTGTCTTCACTTGTATTTTGTTTTGATATGTCTTAAGAAAACTATATTGCTATAAAATGTTACAAGTGTTCTTGCAGATGTCCATCTATTCCCTGTTCCCTTCTCTTCCCCCCCCTCCCCTCCCTCTCCCCTCTACTCCTCCTCACCTCACCCTTGCTTTCCCAGTGTGATTACCCTTCTAAGCTAATGCTCTATCATCCGTGACTGGTAACTACTGCGCCAAATACTGATTATTGCATTGATACCTTACATCAGGGGTGTCAAACTGGCGGCCCTCCAGCTGTTCCGAAACTACAAGTCCCATCATGCCTCTGCCTGTGGGAGTCATGCTTGTAACTGTTAGCCTTGCAATGACTCATGGGACTTGTAGTTTTGCAACAGCTGGAGGGCCGCCAGTTTGACACCCCTGCCTTACATATCTGTTATTAGTTGTCACATGTGATAATACTTGTTTCTGCAAGATGGTACATGTTGTACTGGTTTCCCAGTTGTCCCCTGGGATTGCTCTATTTTTCTATGTTTTTTATGCCTTTCTACGTTTGTACTTCAAAAACTTCTCAATAAAAATGATTGAAAAGAAAACTTGTGGTGAAGAGTAGGGATGAGCCGAACACCCCCCCCGTTTGCATCAGAACCTGCGAACGGACCAAACGTTTGCGCAAACAATTAGAGCCCCATTGACGTCTATGGGACTCGAACGTACGATTTTAAAAGTGCTCATTTAAAGTCTAATATGCAAGTTATTGTCGTAAAACGGGTTTGAGAACCCGGGTCTTGCCCCAGGGAACATGTATCAATGGAAAAAAAAGTTTTAAAAACGGTTGTTTTTTCTGGAGCAGTTATTTTAATGATGCTTAAAGTGGAAAAAAAAATAAAAATTTCTTTAAATATTGTACCTGTCGGGTGTCTATAGTATGCCTGTGAATTGGCACGTGTTTAGAACTGTCCCTGCACAAAATGAGATTACTATAAGAAAAAAGTAATTTAAAACTGCTTGCATGTCTGGTCCCTGCAATATGGATGAAAATCATTGAGAAAAATAGTATGGGTTTCCCCCATCCCCCCCCAGGTCATTACAAGCCCCTTTGGCCCTATATACTGTACTTTGAAAAGCAGTATATAGGCGGTGCAAACAAGACTGGGACTGTAGGTTTGTTGTTAAGTAGAATCTGTTTGTAATTTTGAACTGGTACTTTTTTAAAGTGTAGCTACAGCCATAAAATCTATTTTTAAGCTTGTCTGAAAACATAGAGAAGGGTTATCACCCCTGTAACATTTGTGTGCATCTGTTCAGAAGATTGCAATTCACTTTCTGTCCCAATGACAAATGATTTTTTGAAAATGTGGGTTTTTTAGTGAAACAAGGATTGGTAATAAAGCATCAGTGGTCAGGAGACACCTCTTAGGCCGCATACACATTACCAAATAAATCCGATCAAATCAGTCTGACAGACCGTTTTGATCGGATTTGTCTGCTGGGGTATATTGGTTTGATCGTGTACACACGATCAAACCGAAATCACCGCCGGCAGACAGCGCGGTGACGTGGCATTGACGTTGATGCCGCCACGTCACCGTCACCAGGAAGTAAAACACTTCCGCGCATGCGTCGAATCCATGCACGGGCAGATATCTCTGCTGGTTAGTGTACTAACCAGCAGACATGTCGGACGGACGGGTTCCCAGCAGACAGATTTTAAAGCATGCTTTAAAATCTGTCTGCTGGAAAAATCTGTCTGTCCGCCCGTACACGCGATCAAATTTGTCTGCTGAAATAGATTTGATCGTGTGTACGCGGCCTTATAGAAGCCTTCCTAGGGGTAGATTTCCTCTAACTTCCTGTTGTCTCCTTACGTTTGCAAGTAGGAGTCGTTTGTAAGTTGGATGTTTGAAAGTAGGGGCCTAACGTATATACTCTGCATAGATTTGTGCCCTAGGTGTTGGTGTTGCCACAACACTGTAAGCCCTCACAGTTAGTCTTGGTGGTCGCTGGAATGCCCTGCTGTGTGAACTATTATATCAAGAACTGTAATTACATGCCATTGTTGAACAGTGGTAGAAAAATTGGGCCTTTGGGGCTGGCGCTGGTGCCACAACACTGTTACTTTTGGTGGGCGCAGGAATGGGCCCTGTTATGAAATATTAGATCAAGAATTGTAATTACATGCCCCTGTTGAACAGGGGCAGAAAAATTGGGCCTTTGTTGTTGGTGGTGGTGGTGCTGGTGCCACAACATTGTAACCCCTCACAGATACCCCAGTTGGAGTGCAGGAATAAGCCCGCTGCAAAGTATTGCATCAACAATTGTAATTACACGCCACTGTTAAACAGGGGCAGAACAATTGGGTCTTAGGCACTGGTGCTGATGCCACAACACTGCAACCCCTCACAGATACTCTAGTTGGAGCGCAGGAATGAGCCCGCTACAAAGTATTGCATCAAAAATTGTAATTACACGCCACTGTTAAACAGGGGCAGAAAAATTGGGTCTTGGGCACTAGTGCTGGTGCCACAACACTGCAACCCCTCACAGATACTCTAGGTGGAGCGCAGGAATGAGCCCGCTGCAAAGTATTGCATCAAAAATTGTAATTACATGCCCAAGACAAATTGGGCTTTAGGCACTGGTGCTGGTGCCCAGAACAAAACATTTTCTTACAAGCTACCAGCATGATCATTGAGGAGGAAAAGGATAGTCACTCAGCATAACAGGATAGTCACTCAGCATCAGCATAGGCAGTCATGAAGGGTTCTGACATTTCAAAAAAAAATATTAAGTTACATCAGCATCAGGTGCTTGGTAGCTGGTGGTGATCCAAGCCTGATTCATTTTTATGAAGGTCAGTCGATTGACCGAGTCGGTGGAGAGGCGCACCCTGTGATCGGTTACAAAGCCCCCAGCAGCACTGAATGTGCGTTCTGAAAGAACACTGGATGCAGGACAGGCCAGTATCTCAATTGTATACTGTGCAGGCTCTGGCCAGTGATCCATCCTCAAGACCCAGTAAGCCAGAGGATTTTCGGTGGGAAAGGTGTCCAAGTCTGATCTTGCCCCTAGGTATTACCGCACCATGTAAAACAGACGCTGGCGATGGTTTCTGGAACCGATCATATCTTGGGGCTGCGGACTAAAAAATTGTCTGAACACATCGCTCAGACGGCCACCTTCTCTACCGCTCCTTCTGTGACTGACTGAAGCCTCAGCAACACGTTGTCCAGGACCAGGATTTTGTAACCTCCCAGTATCTGGGTATATGTTGCACAGACCTTTCTGCTAGTCCTCCCAAAGATGTTTCATCTTCTGCTCTCTCTGTGCTGACAAGATAATGTTCGCAACCTTACTCTTGTAACGTGGATCAAGGAGGGTTGCCAGCCAGTAATGATCTCTCTCCTTGATATGAATATGAGGATCCTTCCACAGGCTTTGCAGGATCAGGGAGGCCATACAATGTAGGTTTGATGGGGCAATCGGTGCGGAGTCCTTTTAGTCACTGAGGACGACATGATCTGCAGCCTCCTCGTCCAAGTCACATACAAGTCCATGGGTTCCTTGTGACTGTAATTGATCCCTTGAAGACTGCTGCTGATGCTGAGTGCTAGGCTCCACCTCCATGCTGACACAATGCTCCTCCTCCTCATCCTCTTCCTGTGTGATAGACGGTCAAGCAGGAACACTGTCTGGATAAAGGGAGCCTTGAGAGGTAAGGAAGTCCTCCTCTTCCTCCCTTTGTTCTTCCTCAAGGGCCCTGTCCATTATTCCACGCAGTGTGTGCTCCAACAGATGAGCAAGAGGGACAGTCTCGCTGATGCATGCACTATCACTGCTCACCATCCTCGCGGCCTCCTCAAATGGTGACAGGACAGTGCATGCATCACTGATCATGGCCCACTGGCGTGGGGAAAAAAAACAAGCTCCCCTGACCTTGTCCTGCTGCCATATTGGCACAGATACTCATTGGTGGCCCTCTGCTGCGTGTGCAGCCGCTGCAGCATGACCAACGTAGAGTTCCACCTGGTGGGCATGTCACAGTTTAGGCGGTTCTTGGGCAGGTTGTATTCCTTTTGGAGGTCTGCCAGCCGAGCACTGCCATTATATGTCCGTCAGAAAAGCACAGAGTTTCCTGGCCTGCTTCAGAACATCCTGTAAGCCCAGGTACCTGCCCAAGAACCGCTGCACCACCAAATTAAGGACATGAGCAAAACAGGGCACATGGGTCAGTTGTACCTGTCACAGGGCGGAGAGGAGGTTGGTGGCATTTTCGCAAACCACCATTCCTGGCTTAAGCTGGCATGGCGTCAACCACCTCTGAGCCTGCCCATGCAGAGCTGAAAGAACCTCTGGCCCAGTGTGGCTCCTGTCTCCCAAGCACACCAGCTCAAGAACTGCATGGCATCTCTTTGCCTGAATCCTGCATAGGCCCTTGAAAGCCTACGGAGCACCGCTGGTTTCCAAGGACACACCAGCACAGAAAGAGGCCACAGAGCTGTGGTGGCTCAACGTGATTGGCACTGCGCTGACAAGCCATTCACCTCTGCAGCCAAGGGTTCGGATCCCGGTCTCGGCTACATGTGAATTGAGTTTGGTGGTCTCAGCCCGGCTCCCGGTGGGTGTGCTATGCAAGGTACCCCTGTGCTTAGTACGCCCACCCCCCCCCACAAAAACCACCACACTTGCACGCACACAAAATTGGTTTAAAACACATGCACTTTGGCCATGCGGTCTCTTAAAATAAAGAGAGGCGAAGGACCTACGGGGCTGGCTGGGTGGGCTAGGCCCCCTCACTCCCTCATAGGGGGAGTCCCTCTGCCCCATTGGGGTCCCGTTGGGCCCCAGTTGGGCTCCCAAGAGGAGCAGGTAGGGCGGGGTGAGTGGGAGGCCCCCCTTCACACCCGCCATTGCCACCAGGGGCATGGAGAAGGATGGCGATTGTCTCCGGGGGGAGGGTCTGCCTACTCCCAACTCCCGCAGTCTGGCTCCTCTCTCTCGAGTTCACGCACAAAATTACACTTTAACAAAAAAAAAAAAAAAAGGCCACAGAGGAAGAGGAGGAGTTGGAGGAGAAAGGTGTGTCACAACCAGTAGTAGCATTTTGGAGGTGTGGTGGCAGAACAACCTCCAACACTACTGTACCTTGTTCTGCGTCCTTCCCAGCTGCCAGCAGAGTCACCCAATGTGCTGTAAAAAAATAGGTAACATCCCTGTCCATGCCTGCTGGACCATGAGTCAGCGGTAATATGCACCTTACCACTGACCGCCCTGTCCAGCGAGGCATGGACATTGCCTTTCACATGCCGGTAGAGAGCCGGAATCACCTTCCGTGAGAAAAAGTGGCATTTGGAAACTTGCCACTGAGGTACCGCATATTCCACAAACTCACAGAAGGGGGCAGAATCTACCAACTGACAGGCAGCAGTTGAAGTTCTAGCAATTTAGCTAAGCTAGCATTCAACCACTGGACATGGGGATGGCTGGTGAGAGAACTTCTTTCGGCGCTGCAACAGTTGGGGCAGGGAAATTTGCCTGGTACAATCTGCCATCTGTGTATGGATAGTAGCTTGCCCGCAAGTACTTGGCTATGACACACCTAATTCTACACCTTCAGTCCTATCAGTGCAGGCTTCAGAGAGGACTGAGGGTATAGTGGGGTTGGAGATCCTAGCTGATGAGGAGCAAGGGGAGGTCCGCTTTGTTCTTTGGTGTGGGTCTTTGAAGTACGCTTGCCAACGAACTGCATGGCAGGTCGACATATGTCTGGTCAGGCATGTGGTCCCCAAGCGGGTGATGTTTTGGCCACGCGAGATACGCTTGAGACATATGTTGCAAATAGCAGCAGTGCGATCTGATGCACTTGTCTCAAAAAAGGCCCACACCAAAGAACTTTTGGAATAACGCTGAGAGACAGCAGCGTCCTGCACATGCGTAGCTCTGCGTTGTAATGCAGTTGGTGTGCTGCCCTTAAGCTGGCCGCTGGAGGGCACCCTGCTTCATTGGAGATGTGCCTTCGCCTCCTCCTTCTCCTCCTCCTCCTCCTCCTCTCTCCTATCAGGCACCCACGTAGAGTCAGTGACCTCATCATCCCCTCCCTCCTCATCACTGTTTAAAACCTGGCACTACGTAGCTTTAGGTGCAAACTGCAGAGGACATGAGCAGTACACACCACGTAGCTTTTTTTCCTAAATAGCTTCCTTTACCTTAGTGCAGTCCTCCTTCACTTACCTCATCCTTTGATTTTGCTTTTAAGCCATTGTCATGTCCTTAACAACCAATGAGTCATCAGCTGTCAGGGCTTCCCCACTGAAAGCAACTAAAAAATAAATGCCAGCCCAAAAAAAAAAAATCACAAAAAACTGCATTGGGTCCCCCCCTTCGGGTCTAGTATGGATTCTGAAAGGCCCCCCCAGGCCAAAATTTAATGCCAGGATCCAATAATCCATTACTGCCAGAAGCAGTTTTAACCACTTAAGATCCGGATCAAAATGCAGGTAAAGGACCAGGCCCCTTTTTGCGATTGCCCTTTTTGTCGCTTTAACTGACAATTGCGCGTCGTGCGACGTGGTTCCCAAACAGAATTGGTATCCTTTTTTTCACCCACAAATTGAGCTTTGTTTTGGTGGTATTTGATCACCTCTGCAGTTTTTATTTTTTTGCGCTATAAACAAAAATAAAGCGTACATTTTGAAAAAATTCTATATTTTTTTTTTGCTATAATAAATATCCCCCAAAAATATATAAAAACATTTTTTTCCCTCAGTTTAGGCCGATACATATTCTTCTACCTATTTTTGGTAAGAAAATCGCAATAAGCATTTATCGATTGGTTTGCACAAAATTTATAGCGTTTACATAATAGGGGATAGTTTTATTGCATTTTTATAATTGTATTATTTATTTACTACTAATGAGCTGAGATTTTTTTTGTGATTGCAACATTATGGCGGATACATCAGACACTTTTGTCACTATTTTGAGACCATTGTCATTTATACAGTGATTAGTGCTATAAAAATGCACTGATTACTGTGTAAATGACACTTGCAGGGAAGGGGTTAACCACTAGGGGGCGAGGAAGGGGTTATGTGTGTCCTAGGGAGTGATTCTAACTGTGGGGGTGGTATGCCTTCGAGTGACATGAAACCGATCACTGCTCTCAATAACAGCAGTAGCAGTAGATCAGTGTATTGTCACTAGGCAGAACAGGGAAATGCCTTGTTTACATAGACATCCCCCTGTTCTGTCGCTCCATGGCCATGCAGAATGGCACGGCTGAGCAAAGCAATGTACAGATAGGTTGCTTTGGATTTGCCACCATGTAGGCGCGCGCACGCGCCCCTGCCACGAGCTACGTGACCGTACCCATGTATTTGTCTGCTGGTTTCATCATGTCATGGAGCGACAGAACAGAGGGATGTCTGTGTAATCAAGACACACATAACCCCTTCCTCGCCCCCTAGTGGTTAACCCCTTTCCTGCAAGGAGGCATTTACACAGTTATCAGTGCATTTTTATTACACTGATCACTGTATAAATGACAATGGTCCCAAAATAGTGACAAAAGTGTCCGATGTGTCCGCCATAATGTCGCAGTCACGATAAAAATCGCAGATCGCCGCCATTACTAGTAAAAAATAAAAATTTATAAAAAATGACATAAATCTATCCCCATTTTGTAGACGCTATAACTTTTGTGCAAACCAATCAATATACTTTTTACCAAAAATATGTAGAAGAATACGTATCGGCCTAATCGGAGAGAAAATTTGATTTTTTTTATAACTTTTTTGGGGAAATGTATTATAGCAAAAAGTTAAAAATATTGCATTTTTTTTTTCAAAATTTACACTCTTTTTTTGTTTATAGCGCAAAAAATAAAAACCACAGAGGTGATCACATACCACCAAAAGAAAGCTCTATTTGTGGGAAAAAAAAATTGTTTGGGAGCCACGTCGCAGGACCGCGCAATTGTCAGTTAAAGCGACGCAGTGCCGAATTGCAAAAACTGGCCCGGTCATTGGGCAGCCAAACCCTCCAGAGCTGAAGAGGTTAAGCATTATTGAAATCACTGCTCCTGAAAAAAACGTCCGTCTTCAATATTTTTTTTTGCATTGATACATGTACCCTGGGGCAGGACCCGGGTCCCTATATACTTTTTATGGCAATAACTTGCATATAAGCCTTTAAAATGAGCACTTTTAATTTTCCATGTTCAGTCTTTAACAGTGTTTGTACAAGTTTTTGGCCTGTTTGCAAGTTCTTGTGCGAACCGAACTGGGGGTGTTTGACTCATCCCTACCCAATAGCCAATGGCACATGAGCATGGTTGGTACCATAATATTAATGCCTCAAATGCAAAACATTATTGTATAGAATGAAAAGAATCAAACATTTTCTATGTAGGATTGTGCTCAGCTCCATAGCATAGTGGTATTCCCAGCGTCGGAGGAGGTTCGTTTTCATGTTCAGCAAGTTGGTGGCGGGAGTGGCAGAGGAGAAAGACCGCAGGATGAAGCATTGGAAGAAGAAGTCGGAAGAAGATGGAGAAGACCAGAGGAAAAAGCGGAGGAAGATGGAGGATGGAGGAAGAAGCGGGGGAAGAAGAAACTGTAGGAAGAAGGAGAAAACCAAAGGAAGATCGGAGGAAGAAGCGGGAAAGATGGTGGAAGAAGCGGAGGAAGAAGAAGCTGTAGGAAGAAGAGAAAAAAAACGAAGGAAGACTGGAGGAAGACAGACGAAGAAGTAGGGAAGAAGAAGACATTTTTAACCATGGAATTGTCAAAAACAGGCTATTGTCTTTTGTCACATTTCACTGCTTTTTTTGGTGAATGTGTAGGGGTACAATGTACCTGATACCCATTTACATGGGGGGGGTGGGATCTGGGAATCCCCTTGTTAAAGGTGGCTTCCAAATTCTGATAAGCCCCCGCCTGCAGACCCCCACAACCACAAGGGCAAGGGTTGTGGGGGTGAGGCTATTGTCCCCATCAACATGGGAACAAGGTGCTTTGGGGGACCCCAAAGCACCCTCCCCATGTTAAGGGCATGTGGTCTGGTATGGTTCAGGAGGTGGGGGCGCTCACTCGTGGTTGTGTGCATGGATAAGGGTCTGATATGGATTTTGGGGGGGACCCCTACGCCATTTTTTTTATTTTGGAGTAGAGTTCCCCTTAATATCCATACCAGACTCAAAGGACCTGGTATGGACCGGTGAGGGGAACCCACACCATTTTTTGTTTGAATTTTACTCTATATTGCCGGGAACAGCCGGCACTGTGGTACAGTAATGAACATGGGAAAGATGTGCTACTTGACAGACATACTATAGACCGATTCGAGCCCCATTGACTTCCGCTATTCCTGCATATGTGATATGACAGGAATGTTCACTGGCAATAGAGCTGCTTTTCATTTGCATTAGTGCCCAGTTTCTGAGAATACACACGATTGGAAATCCCGACAAAAAATGTTCGGTGTGAGCTTTTTGTCGAAAATTCCAGCCATGTGTAGGGAGCCTATTTTCGACAAAAAGCTCACATCGAACATTTTCTGTCGGAATTTCCAACAAGAAAAATTTGAGAGCTGGTTCTATAGTTGCATTGACTACTTCTTAATCTCCCAATCCTTGCTTGACAACCCCACTTAAGGCCTCCCTGGGCCTCCCTGGGCAACATACTTTGGTCTGATCATGCCCCCATTCACCTTAGCTTAGCCCACCCCCCGACCTTCAGTAGAACGTTCTTGTGGTGTATGAATGACAACCTACTGACTGACCTCCTATGTATCGTGGACGTTGAGCTGGCAATACAGAATTTTATTTGAGACCACCGTTCGGATGACACTAACCCTCTTACTAAATTAGAGGCCCTTAAATGCGTGATTCGGGGGTCCCTCATAAAGCATGGTTCTCGCCTTAAGAAGGCCAGAAGGGCAGATATTACCAGACTCCTGTCTGTTATAAACACACTTGAGATGGCACACAAACGTAACATGGATCCAGTTACATACATTGACCTTTCCAATGCTCGCAGAGAGCTTCTCCGCCTCCTTGATGCCAACTCCCTTATAGCCAGGGATCGGGGACGTAATAAACACTATCTCCTTGCCAACAAATGCGGCCAACATCTGGCAAAAGTCCTTCACCCCCGCCCCAATGGCCGTCCCATACAACATATTTGTACTTCTGACCAACAAAAAATTGGCAACACAAAGGGCATTTTGGATGCCTTCTGTCATTACCATTTCAACCTATATAACCTACCCTCGCGGACTTTGCTTGCCAAGTCGGATGACTCTAGTCTATCCGACATGAAGGAGTATATCTCAGAAACGGCCCTGCCGCAGATAACCACCGAACAGGCCACTGCGTTGGATAACCCCCTGACGGTCGAGGAATTTCTTACTGCTATTAAAGGCTTAAAATCCGGCAAATGTCCAGGCCCACATGGGTTTTCCCCTAGGTTTTATAAATCACTGGCCCAATCCTTGGCCCCTTTAATGTCCACTGCATTTAATTCCATTGACGACACTCACCTACCCTGCAGTAATCTACTAGCCGCTAACATCTCACTCATACCAAAACCTTTCAAAGATCCATCACAGTGTAGCAGCTACCGACCAATCTCACTCCTTAACATAGATGTTAAGCTCTACGCCAAGGTTCTGGCCAACCGCCTTTCCCCCTTGTTACCCTCAATTGTCCATAAAGACCAGGTGGGCTTTGTCTCTGGTCGTGGGGCCAGAGACAATACGACTAAAACTATTCACCTGATATCTTATATCCAACGCCATGTCCTAAAGGCTTGTTTACTGTCATTCGATGCAGAGAAGGCTTTTGACTGGGTCAATTAGACATATTTGTGTCTCTCTTTGCAGCAGCTGGGTTTGGGCCCTGCTTTTATATCCAAGGCTATGGGTCTATACTCTCGCCCCCTGCATCTGTCCTGGTCAATTGCTCTTCTTCCGCGCCCTTTCATATAGCAAATGGTACGTGTCAGGGCTGTCCCCTGTTGCCTCTACTTTTTGTTTTAGTGATTGAACACTTAGCCCAGGCCATTAGACAGAACCCATCCGTAATGGGGATTCAGACACCCTCAGCCAAACACAAGCTCTCCCTTTATGCGGACGACCTACTGGTCTACATTCAACAACCTCACACGTCTCTCCCCTATTTGATGAGTGAATTTCATACTGTAGGTTCGGGGACTTTAGTAATTTTAAATTGAATATATCCAAGACTGAAGCTCTGAACATTATCTCCCTCTTCTGACCCAACTTCGGAGGGAATTGGAAGTCTGGAACTCCTCCCTAATACCTTGGTTTGGACGTATTAATACATTGAAAATGGACACACTTCCTAAATTACACTATCTGTTCCAAACCGTACCCATCTCTGTCCCCAAATGATTGTTTGCTTCCCTACGCTCCATGTCCATACGTTTTGTTTGGCACCAAGGCATGTCCCGCATCTGTCATACCTTACTCACATACCCGAAGACTCGGGGTGGGGTGGGACTACCCGACTTTGAATTGTATCATAGAGCTGCATTATTATCCAGGGTTTTAGAATGGTTGCCTCGTCCCTTCCTTAAAGCGTCCACCATGGTGGAACAGGATTTGTCCGTTTATGATCTCCGAGCCTTGCTTTGGGGTTATGGACATCACTTGCAGTTACTTTCTGATGCATCTCCGTTGACAACAGCTGCCCTACAGTTGTGCTACAAGAAGCGATTGCTTTCCTTATTGTCCACTGACCCATCACCACTCACATCCCTTTTCGACCACCCTGCGTTACTTCAGGGACTGGGTTCAAACTCGGTGGGACCATACTCCCGTCATGCCTGGCCCATAGCGTGCTCATTTGTACACCCCATTTCTGGCTCCCAAGTAATGCCTAGGGACCAAGGTAATTGGCCCACGGCTCTACGCATATCCTCCTTTTGCTCTGACCTTTTTTCCTTGTCCCAGATTCACAGACCCCTAACGGGTTTCGAACAGCTGTGCTCTCTCTCAGAAACGCCAAGCCATTTGCTCTCCTCTATGTACACACTGCAGCAAACATTGACACATGATCAACCCCCCTCTTACACAAGAAAGTGGTCCACGGATCTGGAAAAGGAACTCCATATGGTGGATTGGCAGAAATCGTACTACTTTACTCACACATCCTCTGTCTCCTGCTACTCCCAGGAGAAAAACTTTAAGCTCCTCTCTCGATGGTACAGGGATCCTCAATCTTTACATAAAATATTCCCATCTGTGCCCCCTGTGTGTTGGAGATGCGGCTCGGTGGATGGTAGCTACCTCCATATTTGGTGGAAGTGTCCGGCCTTTCAGCCCCTTTGGTCTCAGGTTTTTGCCATATACAGCAAGCTCTATGATCAACCCTTAACACCTTCCCCAGAAATAGCTTTACTGTCCATGTTACCTGGCTCCATAGCTTCCCAGAAGGGTACCTTGCTGTGCTTCTTTCTGTCGGCCGCAAGGCAGCTTATACCCCAATTTTGGAAAACTACTACTACCCCTCCCTGGTCCTTGTGGGTCTCTGTAGTCAATGACATCATGCGCATGGAGGAGAGGTTGGCCTTAGATACTGACACTTATGATAAATTTAAGACCTCGTGGCTCTTGTGGATCGATTATTCTACCTTTGACTCCTTAAAGCGTTACTAACATCTCCAGATCAGCCCTGATGCTCAATCCACGTATACTTTACTCAGATGGAGTGTCGTGGCCCGCTCGGTTCTCGGTTCTTCCTTCTCCCACCCGTCTTTTCCTCCCTCTTCTCTCCTTTCCTCTCTCCTTTTTTTTTTCTTCCTTCTCTCTTTCCTTTCCTACTTTTTCTCTTCTTCTCTTTTCTAATGATCAGATGTTGTTCGACTGATTTTTACTTCATCAGCCCTCCTTGTCTTTCCATATCACACATTGTTAGCCACACCTGCCACACCTGACACGGGTGGCAAATTTGTTGGACTCGTGTTGGGCTTATGCTGTACAGTGTCTCAGACAATATATATTGTTTTATACATTCCTGTATTGTAGACATCTGATGGTTATATGTATTGTATCAATCTGTTGAAAAGTAATAAATACTGTATTTATTGGCGTATAACACTGAAAATAGAGGGCAAACTGTGCCTGCGTGTTATACGCAGGGGGATGTGGAAAGTTTTTTTTCCCTGAAACTTCCCTCTTAAAGTTAGGGTGCGTGTTATACACCAATAAATACGGTACATATTTACCCTTAATTGGCCTTAATTGGGTGCTATTTTCTGGGACTGCAGGATCATTTTTTGGCGCTATAGTAAATGACCCCCAATATCTCACATGTGTGGTGCGATCACTGTTTACATACTGTATGTGTGTCGGAGTACTGTATACGTTGGCATTAGCCCATAAGCACGGTGGGACGGGGTGCTTTACTTTTTTTTTTTATACAATTTTTTTTTTTTTTACTTTTTTTTTTTTAATTCACTTTACTGTATTACTATCACAAGCAATAAACAACATCGCTGGCCTAAAACAAACATACTGTAATGATGCCTGTAGGTCCAGGCATCATTCTGGTATGACCATTGAAATGTTTTCTTCTTCTTGGAATATGGTTTGCTTGTATTTGCTGTGTGGTTTACAATCCAGTCTTTTCTATTATAGGAACATCAATATCTAGGTTGAGAAAGCAAAATGCATCATACAGAAATATAAGGATACTCTTACTTTGCCCCGTTTCCATTGGAGTTTTACTTGAAATTCTTCTCGCTTTGGTATTGCTAAAGCCAAACTGCTGGCAAGGAATTCTGACTTGATCTTAAATTTTCCCAGTGAAAGATCATAATGGATGAGCTTTTCTAAATAAATCTCAGAAGGTAATTCTCCTCGCTCATTGAAGAAGACCTCCTCTCTGGTGGTGCTCATGAAGTGAACCCTCCGGATGTATCTGTTCAACTTTCAAAGGAAAAATATATTTCTTGTCAAATGTGTTTATTGGAATTTAACAAATTACAAAGATAAGTTCAAAAGCAGAACAAAGAGAACATGTCTAGGCACAAAATAGGAGCAAGACTCCATAACAGAATTGAAAATGGCACATGTCACCAAACTTAATACAGGTATATAATTAGTATTTAACCACTTCCTGCCCGGTCTATAGCAGAATGACGGCAGGGCGGTGGTTCAGTTATCCTGACTGGGCATCTTGGTAAAGAGCCTCCGACGGATTTTCTTTATCACGTGATCAGTGGTGTCCAATCAGGGCTGATCACGATGTAAACAGGAATAGCCGTAGATTGGCTATTCCTCACCCGTGTCTGACAGACACAAGTAGAGGAGAGCCGATCGACGGCTCTCCTGACAGGGGGTTCTATGCTGATTGTTTATCAGCGCAACCCCCCCTCAGATGTTTGCCCAGGAGAAAGGAAAGGAAAGGAAAGGAAAGGAAAGGAAGGAAAAGGAAAGGAAAGGAAAGGAAAGGAAAGGAAAGGAATATATACGTATACTGTAATTACTACATATTTCTTCCAAAATCACAGATTCAGAGTCAAGTGAGAATCGATCGCTTTACCAATTTGGCACTTTTTTAAAAAATGTTTGTTGGAAAAACTCTCACCGATGGTGTCACATGTTGGCCAAACATCTGCATTCCCAATTATTCATTACTTAGGACTAGGGTTGAGCCAACGCAAACTGTACCCGGACCCGAACCGGAACAATTTACTGTAAGTTCGGGTTTGGTGTTCGGCAATGTAATGGCGCGCTGCAGGGCAGCCAATCACCATTTGTTTTACTCGTGTGACCTAGAAGCCATCACAGCCATGCCTACTAATGGCATGGCTGTGATTGGCCAGTGCAGCATGTGACCCAGCATGTGACCCAGCCTCTATATAAGCTAGAGGCACATAGCACAGCTCGTCATTCTGCTTTAGATAGGGTAGGGAAAGGTTGCTGCTGCTCTTCTGAGGGAGAGAATTAGATAGGAGTCAGACTGTCCAGCTTCATAAATCACATTACTTAGCGATCTTCATAGCACAGCAAATCACTCTGCTTTAGATAGTTACTTTAGGGAAAGGCTCCTGCCTGATTTTGCTTTCAGGGAGAGAAATAGGAGTCACTCTTGCTTCAGAAATCAAATTACACCAGCACTGCATAGGTTTCTGTGAGATACACCCTTTAGATACTTTTCTTCTATTGTGCTATTCAAAAAACATCCATTTAGGGAAAAAAAATTACAGTGTGTCCTCCATATCTGTAGGTGTGAGATAAACACTTTAGCTACTGTTCTTCTATTGTTCTATTCAAAAAACACCCATTTAGGGCAAAAAAATATATTTTGCAGTGTTTTCCTCCAGTGTTTTTAGTGCTTCCACCTACACCGCCACATCCACCGCCACCTCAACCTCCTACTCCATATGGACTTTGTCTTCCTAGGTCAAGATTTATTTATTTTTTTATGTATTTTATGTTATTTCCCTATCCACATATATTTGCAGAGTACTTGCCATGCTCTTACGAACATTTTGCTGCCGTTTGCAGCCCTCTTTTTTAGACACATTTTAGTACTGAAAAGTTTGGGTCCCCATTGACTTCAATAGGGTTCGGGTTCGGGGTCAAGTACGGGTCAAGTTCGGGTCCCGAACCCAGGCTTTTTTCCGAAGTTCGGCCGAACCCGAACATCCAGGTGTCCGCTCAACTCTACTTAGGACTTCATACAGTATTTTCACCTAAAATGCAGTCAGTGTTACATTAGATGGCCCTGGTTTCTTTCAAAGATACAGTATTCCTTTATCACTTGGTTTCTTTTAACCACTTGCTGACCGCGCACTGTAGTTTTGTCTGTGCGCAGACTCATGTATATACGGCATCTCACAAAAGTGAGTACACCGCTCACATTTTTGTAAATATTTTCTTTTCGACAACACTGAAGAAATGACACTATGCTACAATGTTGTGTAGTGAGTGTACAGCTTGTATAACAGTGTACATTTGCTGTCCCCTCAAAATAACTCAATACACAGATGATAATGTCTAAACCGCTGGTAACAAAAGTGAGTACACCCCTAAGTGAAATTGTCCAAATTGGGACCAAAGTGTCAATATTTTGTTTGGCCACCATTATTTTCCAGCACTGCCTTAACTCTCTTGGGCATGGAGGTCACCAGAACTTCACAGGTTGCTACGGGAGTCCTCTTCCCCTCCTCCATGAAAACATCACAGAGCTGGTGGATGTTAGAGACCTTGCACTCCTGCACCTTCCGTTTGAGGAGCCCCACAGATGCTCAATAGGGTTTAAGTCTGGAGAAATGCTTGGCCAGTCCATCACCTTAACCCTCAGCTTCTTTAGAAAGGCAGTGGTCGTCTTGGAGGTGTGTTTGGGGTCGTTTTTATGTTGGAATACTGCCCTGCGGCCCAGTCTTCAAAGGGAGGGGATCATTTTCGCTTAGGGGTGTACTCACTTTTGTTGCCAGTGGTTTAGACATTAATGGCTGTGTGTTGAGTTATTTTGAGGGGACAGCAAATTTACACTGTTATACAAGCTGTACACTCACTACACAATATTGTAGCAAAGTGTAATTTCTTCAGTGTTGTCACAGGAAAAGATAGAAGAAAATATTTACAAAAATGTGAGGGGTGTACTGACTTTTATAAGATGCTGTATACGTGATTTTGCATTTCTGGGTAGGGGGCACGCATGCATCCGCCCGGCTTTGCTGTCACTGACTCCAGCACATGGCGATTATGTGCTCCAGCGCATTTGTCCAGCAAAAGGCAATATATAGAATTTGACATTACACATAGGGATGGGCGAACGGATCGGCCAGAGCATAACTTTGGTTTTTCACATGACCCCTCCCCCTCCAATGTCACAGGGGTATCCTGCGTTTTTTTGCCTGCAAGTTCTAGTGCTAGAACTGGGCGTGTTCGGCTCATTCTTAATTACACACATATTAAAAATATTACAAATATTATTTGTTACATTTGTTACATTTGCGCAAATAATAAGACATTGGCAAAGGGTTTTCTTGTATAATTACACCCCTAAGGCCTCGTACACACAAGGGAATTTATCCGCTGAAAATGGTCCGACGGACCATTTCAGCCGAAAAATCCGCTCGTCTGTAGGGGCCGGCGGACAGATTTGGACGGATTTCTCTGGCGGAAGAGTTTCAAAGCATGCTTTGAAACTTTTCCGCCGGAGAGCTGCCCGTTGGATATGTCCGCTGGTTAGTATGCCTAACCAATGGACATATCTGTCCGCACATGCGTCGGATCCTGTGAATGGATTTGACGCATGCGCACGGAAGTGTTTCACTTCCTGGTGCGGTGACGTGGCGGCGTCAACGTCACCGCCGCGTCACCACGCTGTCCGCCGGCAGGGGAATTTGATCCGATGGTGTGTACAGCCATCGGATCAAAACAGCCCGGCGGACATATCCGATGGAAACGGTCCGTCGGACCGTTTCCATCGGATAAATTCTATCGTGTGTACAAGGCCTAAGTGTATCCAAGTGAATTCTACTTGGCCTTCTTGTGGTTGTAATTTGTAATTGATAGCTCCTGATTTTTATTATTAAAACAAATCTGACCCACAATATTATTATTATTATTATTAATAACAATAATAATATATTGATGCTGGCCTGCTCCTGTCTACTAATTTGGTAACTCTACTACCTATTTTGGCTTTTCTTCACTACAATTTTACTTCCTGCACCTGCAAGTTACTGTGCCCTGTGTGCCACCATTCTGCACAAGACCCAGCCTGAGCATCTGCAGCATCCAGACTCTCATCTGACCACCCATCATGCCAGGACTTACTACATGCATCTATGCCCCTCTTTATCTTGCTACACCTGGCCATCAACTAAGGGATAGGGGCCCTCTTCAGCTCAGCCTCTACTAGGTACATGCCCTCTTAAATGTATTATCCATGATCTGTTATTAAGATGCATGGTATTAAACTATTACCACCCACATAATGCATATGTGTGGCAGCACAGAGGGTGAGCTTTATTGTCCACACAACACACAAATGCATCCATGGGCAGTAAAACTTTCTGCACTCTTACTGCACGATCCCAGCACAGTAACCAAGCTGTTAAATACTCTAGGCTGCTAATAGCTACTCATAGACTTTATACTCTAGTCTATGCTAACTGACTCCCACAGTGATCCCACGATCGACTGATCCTTCACACCCTCTAATGTAAATGCCCTGTTAAAGGGATGCTGTCATGAACCTTGTGAAGGCTGAGTTGATGAGGGGGCTTTCCTTACACCTCTTGTCTAGAACTCCCTGGAGTTGGTTACAAGAAATACCAGTTTAGAGCCCACCCAGCTCTATTTTAAATTTAAGGGAAGTCTGGGCCAGTACTTGGGCCCAGACCTGCTTGATTAACATAAATTTGCCTCTGTTCTGGCTATGGCACTATCTGGTAGTTTCCCTTGTTGCCTGCAGGTGGTGTTGCCATCTCGGCCTTTTGTTGGAACACGGGTGTACCATGATGTATTGGGTGTCCTTTCTCGGCAGCGGTACAGTGGGAGTGGTGCCCCCGCTGTGCATGCTTGGGGGGGGGTTACTTAAGGGGCAGACGCCTTTTTTGGGGTCCTTCGCCTCATGGCCCTCCTGGCGCGAGGTGTGTGTGAGCTCGACTTCAGGGCCATGTTGGCCCGGAGTCGCTATGCTAGCTGTGGCCTGCAATCCTAAAAGGGGATCCCAAGCTGTCTGTCTGTAAGGGAGGAGGCTGTCTTGATGAAGGAAACCGGGGGAGGACCTGCCCTGGAGGAGACCGACAAAGTGCTAGCGTCTCGGGTGAGGTGACCTAATTGAGGAGGGATCCACCATATTGAACGCCCTGCAGTCTGCCCGTGTCAGCTTAAAGGCTCTTTTACTGCATGGCTTGATGTTCTGGACTTTAAAATCCTATGGCAGAGGATTCCTGGATGCATCCAAACACATTCAAAGGTCTGTGGCAGAGACCAAGTGCATTCGTTTATGCATTATCCCGGCTGCTAGGCCAAGTGAGAGGGGACTATGCGGGTGAGAAATACCCACTCAATAGCTGAGAGTAGAGACTGATTGACCATTTTTGAATATTCTGTACCGTGTGCCTGAACCTTCCCCTGATCTTCATCTCCCTTCTACTTTCTCTACTTCAAGTTATCCTGCAGTAAAAATAAAAGCCAACTGTTGAAGGTTTTACATCTGTCTGGACATAGCATTTCTTATGGACTTTCCCACACTGACAACGAAGCTACAAAGGTAACGTGCAAACCCCAAATTTAACCAGCAGCTCCTTCGGGGGTAATGCTACACCAGCAAGAGGAATGGGAAGGGTGCCTGCAATGGGAGTGATGGGAGAGGTGCTTTACGGGTGCTTTGCAGGTGCTATTTTTAGTGCTAAAACATCTGTAAAGTGCCGCAGTGTGAAAATGGCCTAAAGATACCCTTGGGCAGGCATACACACGTATATAATATACATGTGTGTGTGTGTGTGTGTGTATATATCTATATATATATATATATATATATATATATATATAGATATATACATTACATTATATTATCATTACATCAGGGTCCCCAGAGAGCCCCCCTTACATAGGGGTCCCTAGAGAGCCCCCCCTTACATCAGAGCCCCCAGAAAGTAGCTGAGTAGCCAGAGAGCCCTTCCTTACATCAGGGTCCCCAGAGAGCCCTTCCTTACATCAGGGTCCCCAGAAAGCCCTTCCTTACATCAGGGTCCCCAGAGAGCCCCCCTTGCATCAGGGTCCCCAGAGAGCCCCCCTTGCATCAAGGTCCCCAGAGAAACCCCCCTTACATCAGAATACCCAGAGAGCCTCCCCACTTACATCAGGGCTCCCAGAGAGCCCCTCTGTACCTCAGAGTCCCCAGAGATCTGCTCCTTACATTAGAGTTACCAGAGGGATGTCGAACAGTGAGAGATGAGGTAATCTCTCTGCTGCCCACGGCTGCACAAAGAGGGTGGAACAACGGTGATGCAGGGCGGGCAGTGAGAGATGATATCAGCTCTCTGCTCTCTCATCCACCTGGCTCTCCTGTGCTGCCCGACACACCCCTTCAAAGAGGCCATGGCCCAGTAGGTTGGGGACCCCTGGGACTCAAGGCTCGGGGCTATGGGCCCAAGATTCGGGGTTACAGCCCCAAATGCCACCCCCTAGCTGTTGATGATGTTAATAAAATTTACTGAAGTATGAATTCACTTTTGTATCGCTCCCAGCCTGTACTTCTAACAAGAGTCAATTGTAGAGGCAACATTTAGATGATCAGATACATTTATCAGGAAATAAACGTACTTTTTGTTGTAATCCATACTTTCCAAATGTATTTCTACTTATTTTCAGATTATTCAAAGCATGAGCCAGGGCATATATCGCGGTGTAGAGGAAATAAAACTTTGAGTCATACTTGCCACTGAACCGATGTGCGATCCATTCTTGCCCAGTGCAGGTGACATTAGGAAGAAGACCAAATAATCTGAATATTTTATTTTTCTGTTTATTAGAAGAAAGACAGTTAAACTTTTCGAGCCCAATATCCTCAAGCAATGGATCGGCTGGGAAGTTGGATGAATGTGCATTCTCCATATAAACATCTAATCCAGGTATGTAGCGGAAAAGGTAGGCAGGTAATAAGCTGCAGTTACATGCTTCCCGCATTTTGATATCTGAATATGAAATGACCTTCCATGACTGATTAAGAATTAATGTGATATTTTCTCTGAGAGCTTTTGATTCTGTACAAAAGACAATATATTCAGATACAAAATGGCCACATACTACAACAACATCGGTAGTGGACTTCTCAATGGCCACCATTCTCAGTCTGTTAATTTCCACATTGTTGGTCAGGTAGATGACAAACTCTATACAGATCCCATGTCTGGTCATCTCTTTTTTAACCATCTGCAGTTCCATTTCTCCAGTGCCGTCACTTGATGTGATGATTCCAACCCAATTCCATTCTAAAAGTTTTAAGACCTTTATAACCATCTCATACCAAACCCAGCTACTAGGAATGGTGCGGTAAAAATTTGGGAACTTTTCCCTGTCATTCAGGAGAGGGTCAGTAACTCGAGGACTGATCTGAATAAACACAAACAGAGCTAGTAGAAGTTAATTACATCCAACAATACTTTTTCTGTAATGTTGAAGAGGTTTCAGTTCTGAAGAAATAGCCTGGATGAGTCACGAGAACTATTTAACATAATAAAACAAGTCTAGTTATAGATGTGTAACCACAATACTATGAGTATATCAGACAACTAGGAATAGGCAAAGAGGAATTGGCCAACAGTTCAATCTGAACCTGTTCTCCCCCCCTGTTTGATGGGAGATGAGCAGCATCATATATAGAAGTGGTACTTCTTTTATATATACGAGAACTCTCCACTGTCAATGGTTTCCAAGGAAGCAGCGGTTTCTGGAACCTGCTGCATTCCTAGCAACCACTAAAGTCATTGGCACAGATCTGATATAGCCTGCATACCCTTACAATCACTGAGCTAGGGTTTGGGAAGAATCCCATGTTCTCATCCACATGAGAGACAAGGTGCCTAGCCAGGGGAGTCCCTCCTGGCAATGAACTCCCCCATTTTGACAGCATAACCATATTGCCAGGTATGGTTCAGGAAGGGGTGCTGCAAACTCACCCACCCCCTGCCCTTTCCTGGCCCGCTAGGTAGCATGCTGGGGTTAAGCCCCTGGTCACACTGGTGTGACTTGTCATGTGATTTGATAGTTTCAAATTGCATGACAAGTCACACTTTGTTGTCCGCAATGGAAGAGGTCAAATTTCAATATTGGGCCAGATCCACAAAAAATGGCGTATCTTTAGGCGGGCGTAGCACATCTCATATGCGCTACGCCGCCGTAACTCATAGTGGCTCATATGGTATCCACAAAGCACTTGCTCCCATATGTGCACCGACGTAACATAAATCGGCTGGCAGTTTTCAGTTTACTCTCTGACGTCACAAAACTTTCAATAGAAAAAATACCCTCCTTAGCCCTACTATTCCTTGACATAGAACAGTTGCACAACCCAACAAGACATATCATAATACATATTCTTTTGGCGGCACACCTCAATATCACCAGAAAGTGGAAGGACCCCTATCCCCTTACGATTGTTGATGTAGTTCGCACTGCACACAAGCACTACACGTATGAGATGACCCTGGCACTAAGGCAGGGAAGCAAAACAAAACATATCCAATTGTGGCAACATTGGATTGAATAGGTAGATTCTCCTAAACTTGCTAAATTGTTCAACCTCTAACTTTGATATGGTTACTGTTTTCTTAAGTTGTTTTCAGACTGTTTGCCCAGAGGTCGCCCTACGAGGAAAGGAGGAGTCTTTCCCCGAGCACAGTCTTGCTCCCTTTTAGGGGTGCTTGGGTGAAATCGCTCCCCCCCCACCCCCACGTAACAAACATGGATTTACTTGATCTCTGTTGCCAACCACTGCCTTGGCTATCCACCTTGCTCGTTAAACTTCTAGTTCTAGTACATTTACCGCTTTACTGTTTCCATGGCACATACCAAAATGTTGTATGTATTCTTTATTTTGTGTATTGTCTTGTTACGTATGTTTCTTTAAAACAAAAAGTGCATTTACATGTATTTACAACTGTGTTTCTTCTGAAATATATCAATGAAAATCTATTGAGAAAAAAAAATGTGTATTGAAAAACACTAAATGCAATTGAATATGCAAACTGCAACCTACATAGATGTGAATCAGGCCTAATTCTTGCTGTAGGACATGTTACAGCACAACTAACTGTAGCGAGATATCACCCTTTATTTTGATATAAAGAGACTACCATCTGCTGATCAATAAGGATCTCAGCTCCCTCCTGTGGCCGAATTGTGTTATAACCACCTGCTGCCTACTTTTTGTCCTGATACCGCAGAGAATGTTGAGAAATTGAGTACAGGGAGCAAAGAGACTCCATTTGCCCTGGCTTGTTATAGATTACGTTACCCAAAGAGCAACTGGAAAATCCCAGAGTGCTTTGCTTCCTGCACAGCCTGCTGGGAGAGGTAATTTAAGGGAGAGGACATGTTTGGCGCGCTCTCTCTGGACCACCTCTTCAACTCAGGAGGACACCTGTGCGAGGTGTCTTCCCAGAAGTCTAGGCTGGAATTGCGGCCTATCTACACCCGGGCGGAGCTCCATTGAGGAGGAGAGACAGAATCTCTGACGGTGTGATCGGACAGGCTTCCAGTACCCCTGTGACTTGTCTGAGAACCGGAGGCTGTCATCTTGGAAGACTGTGATCGGAGATCGCGGACGGAGTGTTACGGAAGAACAAGGCCTGAACTGGTTGGGTGAGACGGGCACCTGCCCAGGACCTATTGACTGTGTTATTGAAGGGTGGATCGTTCACATTAGCCATTGTGCTTTGACTATTTGGGCATTTCCCACCAGTTTTATTTTGTTACCCTGTTGGATTACAATTTACCCCTTGCACGCCACCACATGCCAACGCATTAGTGCACAGACTTTTGGGATAATTCGTCCCCTTCCATCAGGGCGGATCAGAGGGCCGTGACCAGTCATCTGCCTGCTCCGCAAATTGTGGCCCACGACTGGTTAACAAGTTGCTTAAGTGGCCCTCACTCTTCAAAAGGTTGGGCACCCCTGGTTTAGCCCGCGCTGTCGAATCTTCTTAGAACATTCGACAGACACCATAAGCCTTAAATGACAGATTCAACCTTAATTAATTTGGATTTTTGGACAAATGCATTTCTTAACGAAACTAAATAAGTAAAAACTAATTTCAGGAGTAACTAAATAAATACATTTTTCGGATGAAAACAAATTTCCGAAACAAAATATTTCAGTGTGCACGTGTCTATTATTTGACCTTAACTTCCCTCCCATGATTTTAAATCTAAAACAGTTACTTAAAAATTGGCTCCCCTATAGAATTTCCTTCCTAGGGAAAATAACAGCAATTAAAATGACGATCCTCCATAAATTGCTATACCCGTTCTGTGCCCTGCCCATTACATTTTCTAAGTCCTATCTTTTTAAACTTCAAGCACATTTTAATAGGTTCATATGGAAGGACAAGCCTCCAAGGTTCTCTGGGGAAGTACTGTATCGCCCTTATAGACTACGAGGCTTGGGAGTTCCTCAGGTAAGGCTGTATTATTTAGCCAGCAGATTCTCACAACAGGCTCAATGGAATATCAAAAATTCTAAAGTCCCTTGGGTCAGATGTGATCAAGATTTAATCGTCCCATTTAACTGCTGGTCATTTAAATGTGGCCATCTAAATCCCATGCCTCAGAATTGGGCTCCCGGAAACTGGTGATAGCTCATGGGTTGAAATGATGGGATCTTTATAAATTTAAACTAGCCCTTATTTCGGAAGTCCCCCGTGCACCTTATTCTTTGGTGATCCTAGGCTCCCTTCTGCGTTTGAAGACCCTAAGGGCCTGGTATGAATTATCGAGAAATCATATGCTGTTTAAAAAATAATAATAATAATAAGGTCTATTATGGATTTATGATGAAGACCAAAAATACTTTTTTTTTTGCTCTTGACTTTCTTGACTTTTGCATCAGCTGTCTCCCCTAAAATCCATAGCAGATCCTAAGGACCTGGTATGAAATATGGAGGAATTACATGCTGTTAAAAAATAAAATAAAAACTATCTCCAGCCATCTATTTCAGGGATTCCGGACCAGTAAATGAATGAGGACTGGTGACGTCACTAAGGATGCAGTGGATGTCCCCTTCTTAACAATTATCAACAATGGAAGAAGAAATCGTCATTTATAGGAGTGGGGAAAAAAGATGGCACTATACTGTATATGAATGAAATTTGTCTCCCGCCAAAGAGACTCATAATCTGGCATTGGGAAAAACACCGGAATAGGCAAAATTTGATTTGAACTTGTTTTTTGGACTGAACCAAAATCTTATTTCTAGTATGGTTCTTGGGATAAGTTATCACAAATTATTACTGTTAATCTTAAAGTGGCTTTGTTCTTTAGAGTAAAACATGCATTTGCTCCCCAACAATTTTACATAAATATTTTGTGATTCAAAATAACAGTCAAATGCTTCTAACTATTCGTTAAATGTTTGCCTCTTATCTCTTCTATTAATTTAGTTGATGACTGTATATTCTCAAAATGTTCAGTATGGTGGCAAAGGCTGTCCCTGATATTGTAGATTTGTCTTTACACCCCAATGTAGTATTACAGTGGGGATCAAAATTTTGGGCACCCCAGGTAAAAATTTGTATTAATGTGCAAAACGAAGCCAAGGAAAGATGGAAGAATCTCCAAAAGGCATCAAATTACAGATTAGACATTCTTATAATATGTCAAAAAAAGTTAGATTTTATTTCCATCATTTACACTTTCAAAATTACAGAAAACAAAAAAATGGCGTCTGCAAAAGTTTGGACGCCCTGCAGAATTTATAGCATGCACTGCCCCTTTTGCAAAGCTGAGACCTGCCAGTGTCATGGATTGTTCTCAATCATCATCTGGGAAGACCAAGTAAAGGGGGGAGGGTGGGAATAGGGGAAAAGTTGCTGAGGCTAGACCCAGAACAAACCGGCCCAATTGAAGTATGGACTATCTCGGTACTGATTAGTCAAGGTGAACAGTGATGAATAAAAAAGATAATTTTATTCAGTTAAAATGTTGCATTAAAACACTAGTTTCGCGGAGTGTCTGCTTCCTAAGGAGAACCAATCTAAGGGGCAATAATGCAATAAGCGAAATAAAATACAAATAATACAATTCACCAATAGGTTAAATAATACATAACAATGAAAAGTTTACCCAATGTGTAACGAAGCAGGCGTGGAGCCAAGTCTGCCCAGGTGATGGTCCCCCCGCGGCGGACATGGGGGATGGTGCGTAGATCTCTGAAATAATTGGCATACACTCAATTAGGGGGGGGGGGGCAGGATGTGAATAAAATTGAGGGTGGATTGGGGAAGGGAATGATGGGGAAGGAAGGGGAGGAAATGGGGAGGAGGAGGGGAAGGAGGGGGGCAAGGGAGGAAAGAGGAGGGGTAGGGAAAAAGGGAAGAGAGAAGGGGGGAAAGGGGGAAAAAGGAGAGAGGGGAGGGAAAGAAAAGGGAAAGGAGAGGAGCAGGAGAGGGAGGGAGGGGAGGGGGAAGGGGACAGGGTTGACCCTGGGGGTGGTCATAGGTAGAACTCACCACAGCAATATAGTATCCACAGATGCATAGGGGGCCGAGACCAAAAACAAAAATTCCTGATGGTGCGGGGACAGGTAGGCTGGCTGTGACAAGGCAGGGGGTGCTGCGGGCATGTGGGGGCAATTAGGGGCAAGGTCCAGTGTGACTGGTGGCTGACCAGTGTTCTGTCACTCAAGGAGGTATCCATATCAGTGACAATGTATGCATGGTAATGCATGGACTAAGGGTAGGCTCCCATAGAAATCCCCACTGAAACTTCGGCAGCAGCCTGGCTGAAGTGTCTCTCTGGAGCTTGGCCTATAAGAGATCCGCGCTGGCTCATCCACGGGCCGAGGCACCCCGCGAAACAGGAGTGAAAAGAACAATACAGAAATTGCAACAAATTTAAGTTGAACATACTGGAAAGCAATTACTTCAGAAACTAGATGTGTATCATAACATCAAGAGGGAAGTAGAGAAGGGGAAGGGTAGGGCAAATAAAGGAAGAGAAGGGGGGAGGGGAGGGCAGAGCACTATCAGCAGAATGTATTGTACGACAGTAAATCATCATCTGTTGTATTTGTTTGTGTACCAATGAGACCATGGACTCCAGAGGCCAGTCAGTTTAGAACATGTGGATTTCCCTCGGGCTAAGACAATTTCATAGGAATAGTGAGCGTGTACTAGGGTAATTACTTCTGTGAGTCTAGGGGCATCCTTTGTTTTCCATTTTCTGGCAATCAACAATTTTGTTGCTAACAGAACATGGGTGGTCACCAGTCGGAGGTTTGGTGGTATATCATCAATAATCAAATTGAGGACAGCTAGGTAGGGCGACAACGTTACGGGGAGATGAAGGATCTCCTGCAGCATCCTCTCCACGTCAGTCCAAAGTTGTCTTATAGATGGGCAAGACCAGAAGATGTGTATAAGCATACCAGGCAGGTCGCACTCTCTCCAGCATAAGTGTGAAGCATTAGTACAGAATTTTGCTATGCTATATGGTGTCATGTACCATCTCATGAGTATTTTTTGGGTAAGTTCCCATAGGGCGGTGCATGACGTGTATTTGTAGACAGATCGAATTGCTGTCTGCCATTGCTGATCGGTAAAAATGGCTTTGAACATCCATTTCCCAGTCAGTAAAGGGTTTGGATTTGTGGAAGGTGGTCTTATCGTGTAAAGTGGAGTATAGTATGGAAGTGCCTCTGGGTTTATGTATGTCAGAGAAGAAGTAGTTCCACAGATCTAGAGGTATGGATCCTTCTAGAGAGGGGTGTTTTGCCAAGCAGATCTGTAATCTATAGTAAGTGTAGTAGTCGTTGACGGGTGCATGAAAGTCTGTCTGGATTTGCGAGAATGACTTAGTGGCTGTCACGGTGCGGAGGTCGGAAGTAGAAGTCATACGATCTGTCAGCCAGGTTGGGATGGCTAGGTCTGGAGATAGCAGTTTGAGTGTCTTAAGGGGGACGGGTATAGGTTTGGTTATATGATTCGTCCATTGAGTGTTGTGAAGCGTTCTCCAAGCCTTGACGGATGCTTGAATGGTAGGGGAGTAGAGGGTTAACGGTGTATTCCTGGTGGTAACACTAAATAGCCAGGTTGATAGGTTAGGGCCCTGTGTCATGGCGTTTTCTATTGCGCTCCAAAGTGTAGATGGTGTTTTGGAAAACCATTCCGTCATTTGTGAAAGTATAGTAGCTAAATAGTAGTCCTTGATGTCTACGTGACCCATCCCGCCCACCGATATGTGTTTAATAAGTTTCATATGACTGCACCTCGCTTTTTTGCTCTGCCTCACAAATTGAGATAGGATGGATTGCAGAGAATTGAGGTAAGAGCGTGGAAGGGGTATAGGCAGCGTACGGAAGATGTATAACATCTTGGGTAGCAGCATCATTTTAAAGGCCACTAGGCGGCCTGCCCATGAGAATTTGTGTTTAGAGAGTTTAGCAGATTCTCGGATCAGCATTTGTTTAAGATTAGGGTAGTTGAGGGTGAAAAGGTTTTTTGAGGATTTAGAAAGCGTGATACCTAAATAGGTTATTCCATTGGCTGCCCATGAGTACGGGTATGTATTCCTCAGGATGTTACTCGTGATGGCGTCTAAGCCTAATTCTAAAATGTGAGATTTATGTTCATTAACCTTGTAGTAGGAGACATTACTGAATCTTTGCAACAATGATTGTACTGAAGCCAGGGAGGAAAGGGCATCAGTTATCATTAATATCACGTCATCCACGAATAGATTAATCCTGTGATCCACAGTACCTATTTTAATGCCAGTTAGCGTAGGGTGGGCTCTAACGTGTTCTGCTAAGGGTTCCATCACCAGGTTGAATATGAGCGGGGACAAAGGGCATCCCTGTCGGTTGCCATTCGTGATAGAGAACCGTCTAGAGAGCATCTCTGAAGTGTAGACCTGGGCTGAGGGGGAGGAGTATAATGCCAGTATAGCCGATAATATTGGTCCCTGAAGCCAAATCTAATGAGGGCTGCTCTCATGTATTCCCAGTGTACTCTGTCAAACACCTTCTCTGCATCCAAAGAGAGGAGCAAAGAAGGCGTTCGCGACGAGCCGGCACTATGGACTATATTGATTATCCTGCGAGTGGTATTGAATGTTTGTCTCCATTTCGTGAAACCAGATTGGTCGTTGTGGATGAGTAGGGGCATTAGATCGACCAGCCTATTGGCTATGAGTTTGGCATAAATCTTAGTATCTAGGTTGAGGAGAGATATGGGTCGAAAATTTTGCGCAGAAGTGGGTTCCTTGCCTGGCTTCGGTAGGGTAATGATCAAAGCGGATAACATTTCGGGAGGGAGAGAGGAGGACGAGGCAGCGTCATTGCACACATTAGAGAGAAATGGTGATAGTCCCAAACTGCTTGTAATACTCACTTGTGAGACCGTCTGGTCCTGGGGATTTATTGGAGGGTAGTTTTGAGACTGTAAGCAGAATTTCTTGGGGGGTAAATGGGGCATTTAACAGTTCTAGGTGACCTTCAGAAAGTCTAGGGAGGTTGATCTCCTCAAGGAATTATGACATATCGTGGGGGGAGGGTTGCGACACAGAGGAATCGTCTTTTAAATTGTAAAGTGTGGCATAATATTGGCGAAACGCTTCTGCAATGGCAGAGGGTTCCATCATTATCTTGATTGGAGGCGGGATGATAGAGGTGGGTAATTTTGGTCTTGGAATGGTGACCTTTGATCCTGGTGGCCATGGCTTTCCCTGCTTTATTGCCCGTGGAGTAATGTTTAGCTCTAAAGTGAGTGTGGGCCCTCTCAAAGGAGTCCAGTAGGTGGGATCTCAATTCTTGTCTAAGAAGATCTAGTTTATGTTTAGTGGCAGGGTCAGGGTGGGTATGATTTTGCCTCTGTAGCGATGCAATCTCAGCTGTGAGTGTGTCTAGACGCCGTGATTTCCTCCTCCTCTCTCTAGCTCCCAATTGGATATTCCAGAGAGTAAAATTGTCATTGACAGATCCGGCATTAAGGGTGAAAAATTCTGACAGACAGTCACTAATATGCTTTGCATAGATTGGCGAGTGAATGAGCGCAGCACTAGCTCTCCAAATCCTGATACCTGAAGTGGATGTAGAGTCACTGATAGTCATTGTGACCGGAGCGTGGTCCGACCACGTGATGGTGGATATCTCAGAAGCTGACACTGATGAGGTCCGGCTGGACCTGGATGAAGCATCCATGGAGTTATCAGGGACAATGTTAAAATCACCGCAGACGACGAGGTGTCCTCTCTTAAAGCGGTCAATTTTCTTCATTAACTTGGACAGAAAGTGGATTTGTTTTTTGTTGGGCGTGTACACTGTTACAATGGTATACCTAACAGTATTCAGGGAACAGTGCAACGCTAGGTACCTACCATTAGGGTCGAGTAAGGCGTTGTGGAGTTGAAAGGATAACGTGTTTCTGAAAGCCACTAGGACCCCATTCTTTTTGTCGGGTCCAAAGTCCTTAAAGAGATTGGGAAAGTTCTTGTTGGAACAGGAGGGTTCTGCAGTAATCTTAAAGTGCGTCTCTTGAGCACATAGTATATCACAATGGGAGTCCTGAGCCGTTTTCCACATAGAGGCCCGTTTGGCCAGGTGGTTCAGACCCTTCACGTTAAGGGATAGAAATTTCAGCATTCTGGAAGGTGGTGTTCAGTATAAGAGGTTAAAGTGGTACTTACAGTTCGTGAGTTACAGTTCAAAGTCAAGAGGGATTCCAACGGTTCCGATGAGTCTCGAGGTTCACGGGTGTGGTTTTGACAAATAAGACGGTGGAGCAGTAGGATCAAGCTCTCCAAGGGTCAGGGAAGGTTGGGAGGTAGACAAGACAAGAATTAGTGTATTTTGAAAAAAAACAAAACACAGAAGTAGAAAGACAGGGGGGTAAAAATTAAATAAAAACAGGGGTCAGTAGTATCTCAGTTGGACTACTGAGCGTAGATGGGGGGTAAGAGTCTGTGAACTCTCTGCAACAAGCAGGCACTGAACCGGAGTGCATGTGTAGACCGGCATAGTGAACGCACTGACCTCAAGATCATTTTTCCACTTGAAGACGGGGCTTTTGGCGTGGGATTGAGACTGCCCCCGTTTTTGGTTACCAGGAGCTTAGTTGGGAATCCCCATTGATAAGGTATCTTGTGGTTATTGCGAGGCTTGGTGATGGTTTAGAGCTGACGTCTTTGTTGTCTGGTATATTGTGAGATGTCAGCAAACAATTGCAGCTTTTTGAGTAAGGCGGTGGAAGTTGGTCCATACATCTGTTTTTAGCCAGGAGCATATCTTTGGCATGAAAGAAGTGGACTCTCATTAAGGTGTTGCGAGGGACCTCCCCAGGAAGGTGTGGGGGGTTTTGGCAAGCGGTGGATACGGTCAATGATAGCCTCTATAGGGGGGAGCTCTGGGAGTAAGGTAGAAATCATCTTCCTAGCGTATGAGTTCAAATCTGCCGGACCGATCGTTTCTGGAATACCACGGATCTTGACATTATTGCGTCTTGATCGGTCTTCGAGGTCCGCCATTTTGGCCCGCACCCACTGTTGTTCCTCTCTCACATGTTCATGCGCGTCCACCAAGTCATTCACTGTGTCTGTCATGGCGCCCATTTTGTATTCAACATGTCCCATTCTGTTCCCCACGTGTACCATCTCTGATTTAAACGCTGAGAACATAGTAGAAATGTCATTGTGCAGGGAACTGTGCAATGAGATTAGCATGTCTTTAAGGAGTGTATCAATACCTGGCTGATTAGCAGTAGGTAAGGCCGCAATGGGGGACGGTGCAGGTGGTAGTGTGAGGAGACTCTCCAGGGAGACTCGCCGGGAATCATGGAGAAAAAGTCGGTCAATCCTCTAGGCACCCTATATTCTTTCCGTTTGCAGGAGGTCCCGGTCTGGTTCCCCGATGTGTGGGGATCCTGGTAGTGCATTTCTATTGCTCGGGTCAGTGCTGGTGGGTCTCGATATACTCCATTCAGTGTGGGAGCTGTGGAGCAGGCTTTCATTCAGCTCGGTGGTTAGCCATGCCCCCCTATACTATTATTTTAATGCAACATTTTAACTGAATAAAATTATCTTTTTTATTTATCACTGTTTACCTTGACTTATCAGTACCGAGATAGTCCATACTTCAATTGGGCGGGTTTGTTCTGGGTCTAGCCTCAGCAACTATTCCCCCATTCCCACCCTCCCCCTTTACTTGTTCATCAATATTATAATTTCCTAATTGAGGCCCCACTCCCACTTTTTCATGTCTGGCAAGACCAGGTGATGTCAATCCCAAAGGTTTTAAATGCCCTCATGACTCATCTGACCTTGCCCCAACAATCAGCACCATGGGTTCTTCTAAGCAGTTGTCTAGAAAACTAAAACTGAAAATAGTTGACGCTCACAAAGCTGGAGAAGGCTATAAGAAGATAGCAAAGCATTTTCAGATGTCTATATCCTCTGTTCGGAATGTAATTAAGAAATGGCAGACATCAGAAACAGTGGAAGTTAAAGCAAGATCTGGAAGACCAAGAAAAATATCAGACAGAACAGCTCGCAGAATTGTGAGAAAAGCAATTCAAAACCCATGTTTGACTGCACGATCCCTCCAGAAAGATCTGGCAGACACTGGAGTTGTGGTACACTATTCCACTATAAAGAGATACTTGTACAAATATGGTCTTCATGGAAGAGTCATCAGAAGAAAACCTCTTCTACATCCTCACCACAAAAATCAGCATTTGAACTTTGCAAATGAACATATAGACACGCCTGATGCATTTTGGAAACAAGTTCTGTGGACCGATGAAGTTAAAATAGAACTTTTTGACCGGAATGAGCAAAGGTACGTTTGGAGAAGAAAGGGCACAGAATTTAATGAAAAGAACCTCTGTCCAACTCCAGGGATGGATCAATCATGCTTTGGGGTTGTATTGCAGCCAGTGGCACAGGGAACACGAGTAGAATGAAAAATGGATTCAATAAAATTTCAGCAAATTTTGGATGGTAACTTGATGCCATCTATGAAAAAGCTGAAGTTAAAGAGAGGATGGCTTCTACAAATGAATAATGATCCTAAACACACCTCACAATCCACGGGGGATTACATCAAGAGGCGTAAACAATCTCCTGACCTCAACTTAATTGAAAATTTAGGAATAGACCTTAAAAGAGCAGTGTGTGACAGACAGCCCAGAAATCTCAAAGAACTGGAAGATTTGTGTAAGGAAGAATGGGCAAAGATACCTCAAACAAGAATTGAAAGACTCTTGGCTGGCTACCAAAAGCGTTTACAAGCTGTGATACTTGCCAAAGGGGACAGTACAAGATATTAACTCTGCAGGGTGCCCAAACTTTTGCAGACACCATTTTTCTGTTTTCTGTAATTCTGAAAGTGTAAATGATGGAAATAAAATTTAACTTTTTTTGACATATTATAAGAATGTCTAATCCAGGGGTCCTCAAACTACGGCCCTCCAGTTGTTCAGGAACTACAATTCCCATCATGCCTAGTCATGTCTGTGAATGTCAGAGTTGTACAATGCCTCATGGGACTTGTAGTTCCGCAACAGCTGGAGGGCCGTAGTTTGAAGATCCCTGGTCTAATCTGTAATTTGATGCCTTTTGGAGATTTTTCCATCTTTCCTTGGCTTCGTTATGCACATTCATACAAATTTTTACCTGGGGTGCCCAAACTTTCGATCCCCACTGTATTTTTTTTACATCTATTTGATTGACACCAAGGGGAGATGATTAACGCACCAATACCAGCATGCATGCATCGCATTAATTTTCATACTTTTATAGATAAATAATGTTTCAGACGTGACAATCTACCTGTTGGTATTGGTAAATATTTAAGATCTCAACCATGGCAAGTGTTGTTAGAAAAGTGGTATCACCCACAAAACCAATGACCTCTGGGCGTTCCATACAAGAGTAGTTTGGAGCATATTTTCTATTACCAGAGAGTATCCTTAGGGTGAAATCGGTCGCTCGGATGGGACACCCACATGTATCAAACAAGTGAAAGCCCAGAGTGATGTTGGGGAGGAGATAAGGATTCTTGTTAATCTCATCAATTGCAAAAAAAAATGCCATCAGGAACTCATACTCTATTACGTCCAACCTGTGAAGAATTTAGAGAGTAGAATATGTAGCTATTTATACCGATCTCCAATAGTTGTACATGAAAATTGATCTTTAGCTCACTAGTAGGGTTGAGCGAACCCAAACTGTAAAGTTCGGGTTCGTACCAAACTTTTTTTTTTTGACCCGAACCCGAATAATTTGCTGAAAGTTCGGGTTCGGAGTTTGGCTATGTAATGGGACTGCACAAAGTGTAATTTCTGAAAGGAAAAAAAAAGTCATTTAAAAGCAGCTTTGCGGCTTTAATGAATTGTTGGCTTCAGCAATTCAAAGAGGATTCATTCATAAAAAATAAAAAAAAGTGTGGGGGTCCCCCCAAATTCAATTACCAGGCCCTTCAGGTCTGGTATGGATATTAAGGGGAACCCCGGCATCAATTAAAAAAAAATGGTGTGGAGTTCCTCCAAAAATCCACACCAGACCCTTATCCGAGCAGGTTAACCTGGCCGTCCACAGAAAAGAGGGGGGGACAGAGTGCGCCCCCCTCTCCTGAACCGTACCAGGCCACATGCCTTCAACATGGGGAGGATGTCCCCATGTTGATGAGGACAAGGGCCTCATCCCCACAACCCTATCCGGTGGTTGTGGGGGTCTGCAGGCGGGGGGCTTATCAGAATCTGCAAGACCCCCAGATCCTGCCCCCCTTTTGTGAATTGGTAATGGGGTACACTGTACCCCTACCATTTCACGAAGGAAGTGAAAATTCTTGTAAAAAACACACACACCGTAGAAAAATGTATAAATGAAATTAAATATTAATAAAAAAAAAAAATACAGCGACGGGTGATCTCTCCAACAACGGGTGATCCTACCAGCGATGAGAAGATCCATCCATCCAGAGCAGCATCGCCGACCTTCTCTCTCCGTGGGACACAGCCCAGCGGAATGACGCGGCCAGAGCTTTGACATTTCTTATATAGGGGAGGCGGGTCACCCGTCACGTGACCCCGTCCCCCTCTGACACACACTCTGCTACATCACTGGGAAAGCCCAGACATCCCTCTTGCGTCAGAGGGGGCGGGGTCAAGTGACGGGTAGCCCGCCTCCCCTATATAAGAAATGTCAAAGCTCCGGCCGCATCATTCCGCTGGGCTGTGTCCAGTGGAGAGAGAAGGTCGGCGACGCTGCTCTGGATGGATCTTCTCATAGCTGGACCGATCACCCGTCGCTGGAGAGATCACCCGTCGCTGGATACAGACAACGTTGGAGCAGGGAGCCGGATCGAGAGTGGATTACCACCGCTGGATTTTTTTTTGTATTAATAAAGGAATTTTTTCTACGGTGTCTGTGTGTTTTTTTTTTACAAGAATTTACACTTCCTTCGTGAAATGGTAGGGGTACAGTTCACATGGGGGGGCAGGATCTGGGGTCACCTTTGTTAAAGGGGTCTTCCAGATTCTGATAAGCCCCCCGCCCGCAGACCCCCACAACCACCGGCTAGGGTTGTGGGGATGAGGCCCTTGTCCCCATCAACATGGGGACATCCTCCCCATGTTGAGGGCATGTGGCCTGGTGCAGTTCAGGAGAGGGGGGCCGCACTCTGTCCCCCCTCTTTTCTGCGGCCGACCAGGTCTCATGTGGATTTCTGGGGAAACTCCACGCCATTTCTTTTTTAAATTTGGGGTGGAGTTCCCCTTACAATCCACACCAGTCCTGAAGGGTCTGATATGGATATTTGGGGGGAATCCCAAGTCATATTTTTTTTAAATTGACGGTGAGGTTCCCCTTAATATCCATACCAGACCTAAAGGGCATGGTAATTAAATTTGGGGGGACCATTGCCGAAGCTGACAATTCATTATAGCCGCAAAGCCGGTTTTAAATGACTTTTTTCCCTTTCAAAAATGACACTTTATTTGACAGTTTATTTTTATGTATTTTAAATTATTTCCCTATCCACATTTGTTTCCAGGGTACTTGCCATGCTCTTACCGACATTTTGCTGCCATTTGCGGCCCTCTAGCCATTTCCATTAGTTTTTTAGAGACATTTTAGTAGTCAAAAGTCTGGGTCCACTTTGACTTCAATGGGGGTCAAGTTCGGGTCCCGAACCAAACTTTTTTTTTAACCCGCCGAACCCGAACATCCAGGTGTCCGCTCAACTCTACTCACTAGTGACTACATTGTGAATGTTCACTTACTTGGTAATAATGCCCCAGGAACATTCAATCTCAGGTGTGATTCTTTTATTAAGATGTACAGAAATGGGAAACAGTCTCTTAACAATTTATAAACTGTAACATTGGGTTTATTGAACTTGGCAAGTATGGTGAGGTCAGAGGTGGAGCTTGAAGCATGTGGGTCCTGATGCAAAAATTTACCCGGGGCTCTGCTATCATCCACTGCTTCTTCCATGCACCATGATATGGTAGCTGTATGGTGACACCCCCCTTCCTGGCAATAACACATGTCATCCTGCCTCCTCCTGGTAATGACAGTCTGATGGGCCCCTCCTTCAGGAGCCCCCCACTTCAGACACACGCAGATTATCCTTTCCTCCTGTAAATACAGATTACTCCCCCTCTTGGTAATGGCATATGCTCGCCCACCAGGTAATAACAAATGACCCCCCTCCCCCTACCATATAATAACAGATCCCCTCATCTCCCCCCACCAGGTAATGACAAATGACCCCCTCTTCCCACACTACAGTGGTTGACCGCGATATTGTGTCAATCTCGCTCCCTTTCTCGGCGAGATTGAGCACTTGCGAGCCCCATCGCGGGAGCCAGTGCCGAGCTGGCTTGCCGCGATGGAGACAAAGCCGTCATAGAATCGACGAGGATCCGACGCGGATTCCCGCCAATTCTACACGTGGGCGGAGTTTGTTATGAATCCTGAGAAGGAAGTCCCCGCCGGATTTTAAATAAAAATCCGGCATGGGTTCCCCCTCAGGAGCATAATGGGCCCTTAGGTCTGGTATGGGTTGCAAGGAGACACCCCTACGCCGACAAAACAGCGTGGGGGTCCCCCCACAGTCCATACCAGACCCGTATCCAAAGCACGCCGGCCAGGAGGGGAGTGGGGGCGAGCAAGCGCCCCCCCTCCTGAGCCGTACCGGGCAGCATGCCCTCAACATGGGGGGGTCAGGTGCTCTGGGGCAGGGGGCGCACTGCGGCCCCCCACCCCAGAGCACCCTGTCCCCATGTTGATGAGGACAGGGCCCCTTCCCGACAACCCTAGCCGTTGGTTGTCGGGGTATGCGGGCGGGAGGCTTATCGGAATCTGGAAGCCCCCTTTAATAAGGGGGCCCCCAGATACCGGCCCCCCACCCTAAGTGAATGAGTATGGGGTACATTGTACCCCTACCCATTCACCTGCAAGAAAAGTGTAAACACAAATAAACCACACAGGGTATTGAAATATTTTATTAGTTGGCCGCCGGGGGGGGGGGTGTGTATGATCGCTTTTATAAAAGCGCCCCCCTCCGGCGGGCTTCTGCGGGGGGGTGGGTGCCGCTGTTCTTCACCGCCGTCTGGTTCTCTTCCGCCGCGGGGGGGGGGCGCTTTGATAAAAGCGCCCACCACCCGGCGGGCTTCCTTCGACATCTTCGGCGGCGGGGGGTCTTCTCCCACTCTCCGGGGTCTTCTCCGGCTCTCCGGGGGTCTTCTCCGGCTCTCCGGGGGTCTTCTCCGCTCTCCGGGGGTCTTCTTCTTCAGGACTCGCCGCCGCTATCTTCGTGTTAGCTCAATTACTAGCGGCGGCATGTCCCATCTTATGTGACGTCTTCTTCTTCTCTTCTTCTTCTCCA
The DNA here is from genome assembly GCA_029574335.1 of Rana kukunoris. Classification (NCBI taxonomy): domain Eukaryota; kingdom Metazoa; phylum Chordata; class Amphibia; order Anura; family Ranidae; genus Rana; species Rana kukunoris. Next base: position 18,130,917 of record CM056049.1, read on the forward strand.
GATGTTGACGCGACGCTTCCTTCTGCTGTTATGGCTGGCGCGCGGCTCGCAGCAAATTATATAGGCCTGTCTTGTGACGTCGCAGTCCCATCATGCTCCGGTAGGTAGCACGTGGTACCTACCGGAGCATGATGGGACTGCGACGTCACAAGACAGGCCTATATAATTCGCTGCGAGCCGCGCGCCAGCCATAACAGCGGAAGGAAGCGTTGCATCAACATCTGGAGAAGAAGAAGAGAAGAAGAAGACGTCACAGAAGAGGGGACTCGCCGCCGCTAGTAATTGAGCTAACACGAAGATAGCGGCGGCGAGTCCTGAAGAAGAAGAAGACCCCCGGAGAGCGGAGAAGACCCCCGGAGAGCCGGAGAAGACCCCGGAGAGTGGGAGAAGACCCCCCGCCGCCGAAGATGTCGAAGGAAGCCCGCCGGGTGGTGGGCGCTTTTATCAAAGTGCCCCCCCCCCCCGGCGGCGGAAGAGAACCAGACGGCGGTGAAGAACAGCGGCACCCACCCCCCCGCAGAAGCCCGCCGGAGGGGGGCACTTTTATAAAAGCGATCATACACACCCCCCCCCCCGGCGGCCAACTAATAAAATATTTCAATACCCTGTGTGGTTTATTTGTGTTTACACTTTTCTTGCAGGTGAATGGGTAGGGGTACAATGTACCCCATACTCATTCACTTAGGGTGGGGGGCCGGTATCTGGGGGCCCCCTTATTAAAGGGGGCTTCCAGATTCCGATAAGCCTCCCGCCCGCATACCCCGACAACCAACGGCCAGGGTTGTCGGGAAGGGGCCCTGTCCTCATCAACATGGGGACAGGGTGCTCTGGGGTGGGGGGCCGCAGTGCGCCCCCTGCCCCAGAGCACCTGACCCCCCCATGTTGAGGGCATGCTGCCCGGTACGACTCAGGAGGGGGGGGGGGGGCGCTCGCTCGCCCCCACTCCCCTCCTGACCGGCCGGCCGGCGTGCTTTGGATACGGGTCTGGTATGGACTGTGGGGGGACCCCCACGCCGTTTTGTCGGCGTAGGGGTGTCTCCTTGCAACCCATACCAGACCTAAGGGCCCGTTATGCTCCTGAGGGGGAACCCATGCCGGATTTTTATTTAAAATCCGGCGGGGACTTCCTTCTCAGGATTCATAACAAACTCCGCCCACGTGTAGAATTGGCGGGAATCCGCGTCGGATCCCCGTCGCTTCTATGACGCACCCGCTGGAATGTGCTTTTACTATTCCAGCGAGTGCGAGATGTCGGCAGCCTGTCGCCGAGAATCAGCGCGATGCTGTCGTGCTATAAACACATTCTCGGCGGCAGGCACTGTATGTAAAGAAAAATTACCCCCCTGTTTCCCCCCACCAGGTAATACCCTATCACACTACAATATCCATCACACACCTCGTTACACACAGCATACTCTGTACCCCCTGGATAACAATGCACCCCCACAATTCTGCACTTCTATACCTCTGCACCTCCAAAATCTCCATTCATACTCCCGGCAAACCTGTGTACTCCTTTAAGACTTTGCTGCAGACTGCTCCTCACCCCCATAACCTCTCCCACATCTGCACTACCAGGACTTGTCTGTGCCCCTCCCTTTCAGCATCCTCTGTATCCCTAATCCCTTCTACTGGCACATCTATGCAACCTATTTTACAACCCATTTCCACCCACCTGTGCATTCACCAGTGCAATGTGTAACTCCACATCTCATGTTATCACTCTGACTCAGTCCCTGACTCGTTCTCAGCCCCAGACAAAGTCAAGTGATGTGACCTTAATGCGTAGGGAGTGGCCGGAGGCAGATGTACACCGGAAGTGACGTGAGGAGGCGCTGATAAAGCCATGTTTTTATTCCTTTACTTGTTTTTACTTGTTCAATGTAAGAGTCCATTCATATGTTTGTTTTTTAATACATCGGCACCTTATTGTTCAAACATACTGCACTATTCGAGGCTTCTTTCCTCTCTTTCCCCACTTTATACTGGAGGATAACAGGTGCACTCTGTGAAGATTAGAGATGGCCTGGTGGTCGGTTTGCCACAAACTTTGCTTGTTCGCGGTTCGCCGAACAGGCGGACATCTGCTGATATTCGCGCACGTCCGCAATTTTACATTGAGAAGAACTTTGACCCATGACACATTCATCAGTTGGTACAGGACAGCCAATTGAGACATTTCCGCACATGGACATACCCTCTACCTTATAAATAGAAAGGCACAAAGTTTTTCAGATAAACTAGTGCGGAAGATTTTAGACCCCCCTACTAGACCATCCAGTTTCTGGGACTGTGATGGCTTCTATGCATGTAGAAAGTGTAGGGCTTGTCGTGAAATAACTCGCCCTTTAAGAGCGGTTAAGAAATTCACTTCTAGCTCCAATAACAAGGAGTTCACTATTAGTGAATTTATAACATGCAATACTACACATGTAGTGTATGCTGTACAATGTCCCTGTGGGCTGTTATATATTGGACGCACTAAGCGCCAATTAAAAGTGCGTATTGGAGAGCATATCGCCAACATTTTGTTAGGTTATAAAGACCATAACCTGTCCTTACACTTTAAATTACATCATAATGAAGACCCTAGTGGTCTATTATTTTGGGGTATTGATCATTTAAAGCCTACATGGCGAGGATCGAATTTAGTAAGAGATCTATCCAAAAGAGAGACCCAATGGATCTTCTCAGCTGATACACTTGCGCCTAGGGGCCTGAACATTGAATTAGACATAAATTGCTTTATTAGCGATTATTGATTGTACCCATGGTGGTCTGTTATATATGTCTAGTCCTTATAAAGTGGTGTTTTTAGGCCTATGTTTTGGCTACAATTTATTTAATCACCACTAGATGGAGTCTGTGATGTATGACTATTGGCAATCTAAGAGTTATGGGATATAATTGATCATGAATTACCAATGATTTTTTTTCTTGAGCTGTGTGTGTTGTTTATTCATTTGTATCTTATGGTTTTATTATATTCTCTTATAATTTTTGTTCATTTAAATAGCTTAATTTATTTAATCTATTTTAGATATGAACTTCATACTGTTTGAACAATTAGTCTGTTCAAATTTGTTTATGAGGCATGTAGTTTTATAAAATCACCTCTAGATGGAGTCTATGGGCCAGATTCAGGTAGATGAGAGTATCTTTCCTCTGGAGTAACGCTTCTCATTTACGTTACTCTGAAGACCCTTTCAGCGCAAGTCCTGTAATTCACATAGCAGTTGCGCGTAAACTTGCGCCAGAGTAACGATAATGCGCTGGCGTAACCCGACGCAAGTGGAAGTGGGTGTGATCATATGTAAATGATGGGCGGAGCCCAGCGCAGAGGCTTACGTTCAGCGCATCATCCACGGAGCATGCGCAGTGAGTGCGGCTCCACTCGCCCCCCTTGTGCGCATGCTCACAACTTCCGTCGGCACCACTGCACGGGAAACGTCAGCACAATGCGTTCCACTGGGCGCTTAAAAGCGCTGGCGGAAACGCCATTCCGGCGCAAAAGTATTTCCGCTTCCCCCCACCCCAGGGAAGATACTTTTGTGCTGTGATGGCTGCTCCCGCTACCCCCAGAGAGAGGAGGAACCTCAACTTTAATTCACAGGAGGTCTCAGTGATCATTTCGGCAATGGAGACGGATAATGAATTTCTCCATGGCAAAAAAAGCCGGAAGACCAGCCGGGACAGGAAGCAGGGCATCCTGGAGTCGATTGCTGCCAGGGTCAATGTCCTGGGCTACTCCACCCGGACTGCTGGGGACATACAAAAAAAAATTAATGACCTGCGGCGCAAGGTGAGGGACAAGGTGGCCTCCATCAGGAGGTATGAGAGGGGCACAGGTGGTGGTCCCCCATGTCCTGTCACCCTAACCGCAGAGGAGGAGGTGGTTGCTCGCTGCCTGGAGAGGGAGCAGGTGGAGGGGGTCGCAGGCTATGACTCCGTGGAGGAAGGCACAAGGACAGGTAAGTGTTTTATAATCCCCTATTTGTTGTTTTGCATTTGGGGGGGGGAGGGTACATGTGCCAAGTGTGTGGGACCACCAACATGTGTCTGCTTTGTGTCATCCACAGATGACGGAGCTGGGCCATCATCTGTCAGCGTGCATTCCACCCCATCCCCCCCACGCCATCGTGTGCCCGAGCCACTGGGTGGTGAAGAGGTTGTGGAGGAGGAGAGTGGCCACACCACACCTGCCGAGGTGGTTGTGGAGGATCCTGCTGTGGCAGAGCAGGACTTTTCATTAGTGTTGTCTGTCTCCTCCCCTTCTCCTGGGCCGTCTGTCGTACCCTCCCCCATCCTTGGAAGCCCCTCAAGGGCGACTCCTTCCACCCGAGGACAACCATCTTCTGGCCCCAGGAAGGCGACCCAGAAGACCAGGGGGGTGTCTGATGGTGTCCAGGACCAGTTGGCGAGGGATCACGCCAGGCAGACGGAACAGATGGGGGCCATAGCGGTGCACTTGGAGAAAGTGGCTGACAGCCTGGGCTCCGTTGCCAACCTCAGCAACGCAGTGCAGGATGTCAGCTGCAACTGCGCTGCAGTGGTCACCACTTTGGGGGAGGTGCAGGGGGATATCCGGCACCTTACTGCAGCCGTCCAGGCCAACAGTGCTGCCATCCGGGACCAGGGGAGGCTGAGTCAGCGGGCCCAGCATTATCAGGTCACCCGTCAGCTCCGGATGCAGGCCCAGACCAACTCCTACCTTGGACGGATAGCCAGGGCCTTGGAGGGCACGCAGGCCACACCTGCCAGGAGTGGCACACCTGGGGATCAGCCACCTCCAGATGCCCCCCCACCCCCACCCACTCCATCCAGGCAGCTGCGGAGTCAGAGAGGGGCCCCCAGAAGAAGCCCCCGGCATCCCCGATGAGGCCTTTTTTTTTTTTTTGGTTTTATATTTTTGTTTTGGACATACTCAGGTCATGAGTTTATTTTTAATTTTTCTCAGGTTTTGAGATTTTGTTTATTTTAATTATCAGGATATGATATTATTAATTTATTTTTGTACTGCACACGGTCAGGAGTGCAGGGGACAGTGTGAATGGTGTGTGAATGTGAGGGGGTGGCACTCCTGAAAGTAAGGGGTGTCACCCTCGGCCGTGGTGGTGAAGTGAACCCCACGGCTGAATGAATGACGTGTGAAAGGTGTGTGAATGGACAGTGACATCATTGGGGCCTTGACGCTGGCGTTACTGCTCCCAACTCCTACATGCTGGACTTGGGCTAATCCAATGCGATGTGCATGTGGTGTGTGTGATCCAGTGGTGTACACGCGTGCACTGTGTGTGTGATTAATGTTTTGGTTTAGTGTCCAAAGATGCCTACAGCGAGGACCCTCCTGACTGCTCTTCCATCAGCAGACTGGGTGTCCTCTGGCAGGTGGGGACTGTGTGGGTCGGGGGTCAGGTCATCACGTATGTCAATATGCAGGCCTTTTTTCATAGCAAAGTTATGTAGTATGCAACATGCACCGATGATCTGACACACAAAGGTAGGGGAATACAATAAGGCCCCCCCAGACTTATCCAGGCATCGGAAACGGGACTTCAGGAGCCTAAATGTTTGCTCCACCACTGCACGGGTTTTGATATGTGCTTCATTGTATTTTCTCTCTCCTCTGGTTTGGGGGTTCCGGAAAGGAGTCATGAGATGGGGTCCCAGTGCATATGCAGAGTCACCTGGAAGGGAAAAGACAGGATAATGTTAGTCATGCATGTGCGATTTCTGTTGTGCATCACGGGAGGGGATAGTCATGCCTGACTCCCATGTCACTCACCAACCAGCCAGCTGTCCCCATACATGTTCTGGTTAAATTCTGCTGGGATGGGGCTCTGACGGTATATGAAGCTGTCATGGCTGGACCCGGGGTGTTTGGCACGGACGTGCCATATGAGGCGTTGGGCATCAGCTATCACCTGTACATTGATGGAATGCCAATGCTTCCGATTGCGGTATATGTGCTCTGTGGCACTGGGGGGCTGGAGGGCCACATGTGTGCAATCAATGGCCCCCACAGTGCGTGGGAATCTGGCAATGCTGTAGAAATCTGTCATTGCCTTCTGCCGCAGCTCCTCAGTGGTGGGTCTGATGAACTGGTTGGACATGCGTCTGAGGATTGCAGGGACAACCTGGTGCACACATCTGCTTATGGAGGATTGTGACATCCCAGCCACCACTCCACTTGTACGCTGGAATGATCCACTTGCAAGGAAATGAAGTGTTGCCAGGACCTTCACCAGTGGCTGCACTGCTTGTGAGCGGTGTGTTGGGCTGGTGATGTCACCCTGCAGGGTTGTGGTTAGTTCAAGTATTGCATCTGGGCTGAATCTGAAGAGGCGATACACCTCCTCATCCCCCATGCCAAAGAGGCTCATACGAGTGCGGTATATCCTCTCACGTGCCCGCCTTCTTGGTTCCAGGGGACCCATCAGTAGTTCTAGGACCACAATTGCCCCTGGCATGTTGGCACACAGAGGTGTTGTCCTCCTTGCAAGTGTTGTTGTTCAGCAAGCTCCTATCGTCGGTAACGCTGCTGTAGCTGCTCTCCTGCTGACCTGTGACCGTCTGGAGTAAAGATAAAGCAGCCTTTTGTAGAAATAACTTTGCGCCGGACGGACCAGATACGCGCGGCGCATGTAGCCAGCGTATGGTGCTAATCCGTTCGTGAATTGGGAAATCTCCCTCATTTGCATATTTGCAGGGGAAATCAATGGGCGCGACTGATGCGCCCAGCGAAAATAAACGCTGACGATACTCTGGCGTCGGAACGTTCCGCCGGTCGCAAATGACCCGTTATTGGGCGCATCTAGTTTGGTGGGTACGGGCACATAGAAACGACGGCGCATCATCACAGTTACGCGGCGCATATCCAAATACTCCAGCGCAAGTGTTCGTGAATCTGGCCCTATGGGTCACTTTGCTATAATTAACCGCCTCTTTGCTTACTTGGTGTTTATATGCAATCTATCATAGTGACTGTGCTCCGTTCTTTTAGTATATATACCACGTTGTGGGTGTATAGATTCATAATTTTTATATTATTTATATATTTTTTCAAACCTTTTATGTTCTGCTTATTAGCTGTTTAAAAACACAAGTTAACACTGATTACTATATGCGAATATAATAATCCATAATGTCTTTATATTTAAAAAAAGCCTGTTGACTTGTATTTAAGTTATGTGTAAAACAATATAACGTTTTAAAATGCGCACATTATATGTGATGTTGTTGCCTGTGTTATGTCCGCAGCACATAGGTGCTCGTTTGAGTACGATATGCGGCATAAACTGTTTGAAGTCCCGTCTGAGTCTGCATAAGAACACCGTACTATATCAGGGTTTGGGCGGAGCAGGCACCAAAGTCCGCCCTCGCTCTGTGGTGATTGGCTTGACTCTGATGGGAAATACTTCTTAAACCTTCGTTCGCCGTCGTGAAGCCACTCCCTCTGTCGAAGTCCTATGACGAAACGCGTCAGGGAGGGGCCTCAACGACGCCAGGAAGTGACACGTGCGCTCCACCTGAGTCCCGTCTGAAACCAGGAGGTGCTGGAAGTCAGCTCATCCATTGGGACAGCACGGCTCGTCTCTCTTGCAGGAGAGGGTGATTATATGCGCTTATTGTTATATTTTAATGTACGTGCATTGTTTGAAGGGTTGTAGATTTGTGGGTTCTCTTGTGTGCTACATTAAAGACGGAATTACGCTATATGCCCTTTCCTGTGTTTTTTGTACGATCTGGAGACCCGTAGACATGTGACCGGATCCCTTCTGATGTGAAGAGTGATATTATTCTGTGGATATCCATACACTGCTTTACCCTCAGGGTCTTTCGGTGAGTGCGTACCCCAGAGGGGGATTTATAGTCCCACGTGGTGATCGAGAATATAGGTGGAAGGTGCTTGCTCTCCTATCTCTCAAACTCAGCTATCAACGGACTTATTTTCTCCCATTAATACACTTTGTCACTATTATTGCACTTAAGTGTAGAGGTGATATCTCTTTTTCTTGGGATCTACACTGGACTATTATCACCAGCGCTGTTTATGTTTTTTTTACTATTTTTGACATTTTAATGTTATGTTTAGTGTATTTACCATTTTTTATATATCTGTTTGTATTTTAAATAGCTGCTTTTCCTTGACTTTTTTGGTTTTGCTTTCCAGCTAACTAATTGAGTCTTTAACGTTTTTAGTATATATTTTCTGTATATGCAGTTTTTTGCAAGTGCTCTCTGTTAGGCGCTGGGAGGTGTTCTATAGGCCGTGATACACCTTTTTTTCTACTTCTACCTTATAAATAGACCTGATCTGGTGGCCATTTTACATTCTGCTTTTTGTCAGTGTAGGGAGGGTATGCTGTGTGGAGCAGGGACAGGCTGTATTGAAACAAATCGCTAGCTAAAAGCTCCACAAAAGTCCTTTTAAGGAATGGTATAGGTGTACTATTGTTTGGTGTGCAGTATAAAGGGGTGTAATACACTTATAATATACTTTCTAATATAGAAAGCATATTATAGTGGATTTGTATTGTGCAGCATTGTGACTGGTGGTGTATTTGGGTACTGCAGAATTTTCTTTTCTGTTTTGCTGCATTACCTCTGCTACACACAGTGACAAAATTTACTGAAAAAAAAAAAAGTTTTATAACTGGTGCGATAAACCAGTGGTTCCCCAAAACGACAGATTGAAGCAGGGTGTTATATAAAAAATATGCTTTCATATGCAGGTACTGCAGATTTTCTTTTCTGTTTTGCTGCTTTACCTCAGCTACACACAGAGACAAAAGTTACTGGAAAAAAAGTTTTATAACTGGTGCGATAAACCAGTGGCCCCCAAAACGTCAGATTAATGTGGGGTGTTATATACCTTCTTCCACATACACTGCGCTTCTCTGGAGACTTTTGTCACAGGGCCATTTAAAAAATGATAGGCAGAGGAAGAGGCAGGCCCTTCTGCAGGGGTGGTAGGGATTACGTCAAACGACGCACCAGACTTGGTTGAGTGGCTCACCACCAACACCATCACCATATACCCTTCGCTTGAGTCACCGGAATTATTTTCTGATCCATCAGAAGACATCTCCGATGTGCAGCCATTCTTGCCATTGGATCAGAAAGAGGAGGTTGCAACAGCCGCCACTCAGCAGTCTGACAACAGTACATAGATCAGCACAAGGAGGTTGGTCCCCACTGTTGCTGCATACTCCAAGATCTTTAATGTTATTGGTGGGGAAGGTGACATCGATGATGACGTGTCTACAGACGTCACGTGGGTGCCCACAAGAGAGGAAGAGGAGGGGAGTTCAGAGGGAGAGATGGACCAGCAGATAGGGAGGAGACGAAGGCTGAACTTACATTGCACAAGAGGAACAAACCAGACTTCTAATGTATCAGGAGCAAGCCATCAACCATGTACGGTCACATCTGGCGCTCCCAGGACGCTGGCCCATGGCTCCACAGTGTGGGCTTTTTTTAACGTGTCCGCTGCTGACAATAGTGTTGCCATCTGCAGCCTTTGCAGTCAACGCATAAATCGCGGTAAGCCAAACACTCACATAGGGATGACCGCCTTAAGAAGGCACCGAGTCCAGTGGGAGCAACGCAAAGACCTTTTATGTCCGTTGAATGCCTAATTTTTCGGGTCTGCACTTATTTATCCGGTGAATGCCTAATGTAACACCAGCCACAGAATACAAAGTTGTTTGCTGTCAGGTGAATGCCTGTGGGCTAATTTTTGGGGCATGTAATGGCCGACACTTACTTCTGTATCCGGTGAATGCCTAATGTACCACCAGCAACAGAATACAAAGTTGTTTGCTGTCAGGTGAAAGCCTGTCGGCTCATTTTTGGGGCCTGTAATGGCCGACACTTCTGTATCCGTTTTTTCGCTTAATACTTCTGGTAGGTCAGTGTCCATGTTGTGGGACTATTTGTGCACAGCTAGTAAGTATTTTGTGGCTGCAAATATGACCTGCAGGTTTTTAATGTTCATCTGCACTTAAAGTCAATGGGACCTGCCGCGAACTTGCGATTAAGGCGGTCGTCTCTAGGTGAGTGTTTAGCTGGTGGTACAATAGGCATTCAACAGATACAGAAGTAAGTGTCGGACATTACAGGCCCCAAAAATTAGCCAACGGCCACAGGCATTCACCTGACAGCAAACAACTTTGTATTCTGTGGTACATTAGACATTCACCAGATTCATAAGTAAGTGTCGACCATTACAGGCCCCAAAAATTAGCCCACGGCCACAGGCATTCACCTGACAGCAAACAACTTTGTATTCTGTGGTACATTAGGCATTCACCAGATACATAAGTAAGTGTCGACCATTACAGGCCCCAAAAATTAGCCCACGGACACAGGCATTCACCTGACAGCAAACAACTTTGTATTCTGTGGTACATTAGGCATTCACCAGATACATAAGTAAGTGTCGACCATTACAGGCCCCAAAAATTAGCCCACGGCCACAGGCGTTTACCTGACAGCAAACAACTTTGTATTCTGTGGCTGGTGGTACAATAGGCATTCACCGGTTACAGAAGTAAGTGCCCGCCAGTATAGGACCAAAAAATTAACCCACACCTGAATTTGAATGAAACATGGTCTATTGGTCACATGTGTTGAATTGCTCCGAGATCCATGCCTCATTCATTTTTATAAATGTGAGGTAGTCAACACTGTTGTGAGCTAGGCGAGTGTGCTTATCGGTCACGACCCCCCCTGCTGCGCTGATAGTCCTTTCGGACAGGACACTGGAAGAGGGGCAAGCCAACAGTTCCATTGCAAATTGTGTGAACTCTGGCCAGAGGTCAAGTCTGCCCACCCAGTAGTCCAAGGGTTCATCACTTTTCAGTGCATCCACATCGGCCGTTAACCCGATGTAGTTGGACACCTGTCAATCTAGGCATTCCCTGATGCTGGATCTGGAGGACAGCTGTCGATGGGTCGATCATTAGTGACCAAGACATCTTCAAACGGCTCTCTTCTTGCAGGCTCTGTTGGATTGGTATCCGAAACGATCTTGGGGCGGCGCAGCGGAAGAGACGGTAGAATGGGAAAAGGAGGAGTCAGCCAAGGAGGAGAGGGAGGATGGAGTAGGAGGAGGAGAAGAAGAAGAAGAGGCAGGCCTGCATGCAATTCGTGGCAGTAAAATCAAATCAACATGGGTGCCACGGGTTACATGCTTGACGGCCTTCAGAAGGTTCATCCAGTGGGCAGTAAAAGTTATATACCTTCCCTGCCCGTGTTTGCTAGACCACGTGTCTGTGGTCAGATGTATTTTGGAACCGACATTGTGTGCCAGAGATACATTCACTTGCCGCTGAACATGGCCATGTAGCTCTGGGATGCCCTTCTGTGAAAAAAAAAATCCTTTCTGGGACCTTCCATTGTGGTGTTCCAATGGCCACAAATTCTCGAAAGGCCTCAGAGTCCTCCAGTTTATATAGCAGTAGTTGGCAGGCTTTCAGTTCCGACAAGCCAGCAGTCAACCGTTGGGCAAGAGGGTTATCCGGCGTCATCGTTTTTTTTTACGATCGAACATTTGGGCCACGGAAGCCTACCTTTTTGCAGAAAAACGTGAGGACGGCATGATGGAAGGTGGAGTGGAGGACAAATGTGAGTGTAGAGGAGAAGAAGGAGGAGAGGCTGGATGGTGAGAGCCTGGAGTCTGGCTTTGTGGTTTCTGATGGCGTTGCTCCCATTGGGCTTGGTGATGGGAGGCCAGGTGCCTTCCTAAGGCAGTCGTCCCTAGGTGAGTGTTGGGCTTACCGCGACTTATGTATTGACTGCAAAGGCTGCAGATGGAAACACTATTGTCTCCAGCAGACACGTTAAAAAAAGCCCACACTGCGGAGCCATAGGCCCGCGTCCTGGGAGCGCCAGATGTGACCGTACATGGTTTATGGCTCGCTCCTGATACATTAGGAGCCTAGTTTGTCCCTCCTGTGCAATGTACGTTCGGCCTGCTTCTTCTCCCTATCTGCTGGTCCATCTCTCCCTCTGAACTCCCCTCCTCTTCCTCTCTTGTGAGAACCCACATGACATCTGTTGACACGTCATCATCAATGTCACCTTCCCCATCACTAACAATAGAGATCTCGGAGTAGGCAGCAACACCGGGCACCAACCTCCTTGGGCTGACCTGAGTACTGTCGTCAGACTGCTGAGTGCCGGCTGTTGCTACCTCCTCTTCCTGATCCAATGCCAAGAATGGCTGCACATCCAAAATGTCTTCTGATGGATCGGAAGATAATTCCTGTGACTCAAGCGGAGGGTATATGGGGGTGGTGGTGGTGTTGGTGGTGAGCCACTTAACCAAGTTTGGTGCGTCCTTTGATGTAATCAAACGAACATTGTGCCACTTCCCACTTTGGCTCTGGACTGGTGCTCCTTCCCTACCCCCTGCCTGTCATTTCTTAAAATGACCCTGTGACAAAAGTCTCTAGAGAAGCACAGTATATGTGGAAGAAGGTATATAACACCCTGCTTCAATCTGTCGTTTTGGGGGGGCACTGGTGTATCGCAACAGTTAATGGAAATGTTGTCACTGTGTGTAGCAGAGGTAAAGCAGCATGAAAGTGACACAAATTCTGCAGTAGCCAAATACACTATTATGAAAGTATATTTTTAGATAGCTCTTTGATTCAATACAGTCTGTCCCTGCTCCAAACAGCAACCCGTCCCTACACTGACAAAAAGTATATGAATGTATTACACATATATACTGCACAGAAAGTAGTACACCTATACCAGTCCTTGAAAATACTTTTGTGGACCGTTAGGTTATGATTTGTGTCACTATCGTCTGTCCCTGCTCCCAAAGAAATCTCCACCCCCCTCATCACACACTGGGGGCTTCCATACAGATTTTAGAGAGACACATTGGCACCGGTCTATAATTAACATGATCTAATTACTACACCGGAGCAGTCACATTCCTTTATCAATAGAATTCAAACAAAACACCATCACACAGTGAATTCCCCTCAATCCACATCTTTAGACAGACGGTTTGTCTCTGACAGAAAGGTATTTACACCTGGGCATCAATAGGCTTTAAACCGTGTTATCACAGAATGAAATGTCTTTCAGGAGCCAGCCTCACTTAGCATTTCAACAGCCTGTTACACAGAGGAATAAGTCACTGTCCTATTGACCTGGTCAGGTCAACATAAACCACTTGTAATATTCCAGTATATCCTGCAAACATAAATTATGATTTATTAGCCACCCTATGCCCAAAAGGGTAAAATTTGTCATTGAAAGGCTTTTCTTTCTTTGCTAACCGGCCAGTCATAAAGAGGGCATCATACAGAGGGCACCATACAGAGGGCACCATGCAGGGAGCATCATACAGAGAGACCATACAGAGGGCATCATACAGAGGGCACCATACAGAGGACATAATACAGAGGGCACCATACAGAGGACACCATATAGAGGGCATCATACAGAGGACATCTTACAGAGGGCATCATACAGAGAACATCATACAAAGGGCATCATACAGAAGGCACCATACAGAGGGCACCATACAGAAGGCACCATACAGAGGGCATCGTACAGAGGGCACCATACAGAGGGCATCATACAGAGGGCACCATACAGAGGGCATCATACAGAGGGCATCATAGGGAGGGCACCATACAGAGGGCATCAAATAAACAGGACAATTATCTTCATTTACTGCTGCATCACTTTCTCTTTCTAGCCAAGGTATGCTCCCACTGTCCACCTCCTACTACAGTTCTCGTTGTTTACTCTAACTCATCCCGCCCAGAATTTGCTTCCATTGCTCTTTAATTTTTCTATCCCTGTCACAAATGTCTGTACCTCTTTTCCAGCCATGATCTTCATTTTCTGTTTCCTCCCCTCTTTCACCTTTGCTAACAATTGGGGGGGGGGGGGGTTAAAAACCTGGTGCACTAGGAATCCAGTGTAGCTGTGTATGGTAGCCAATCAGCTTCTAGCTTCAGTTTGTTCAATTAAGCTGTGACAATAAAACCTGGAAGCTGATTGGTTTCTATGCAGATCTGCACCATATTTTGCACTCTCCAGTTTTAGTAAATCATCCCCATGGTCTAATCTGGTGGCCAATCTAACCCCCTTTCCTTCAGGATATGTTCCCAGTGCCTCTACTTTCTCTTTTCTCGGCCTCTATCTATTCATGTTTCCTCCTTTCACTTGAAGTACATGCTTATCCAACCTTTTGATTTATCCATTCTGTTGACCTTTGTTTTCTCCACTTCCCCTGCTGTTTGTTTATTATTAGGCGGGGGGTTCACACTATGACCTGACTGTTGTAGGACTATCATCCTACTTTACCCTGCTACACCTGTCCTACTTTGGTCCTACTTCCATCTGACTTGAATGAACAAGATAAGGGCAGAAGTAGGACCAAAGTCGGACCAAAGTAGTGCAGGGAGCATTTTCTAAGTCGGAACGACTTGTATCGGACCAGTTACGGCTCTCTTAGGAAATCATTGATTAGCATACGTCATGAGACTTTAGCTCCCAATGTCGGAGCGTTTGTTGTATCAGTGTGAACCCAGCCTGACCCCAGCAGTCATTACCAATCATTAGGTAGGTATCTGTGAGACGTGGGAATCCCTTCAAATCTGTTAAAGTGGCAGGGACATATGTGAAGCAAGTCATGATGGGTCAGTAACACCGAACAAATTTGCTGCAGGGAGACCTCAGGCAAGACTGATGACTTGTCCTTTGTCCTACACTAGCCTACAGGTTCACTTCAATTATATATATATATTTTTTTAAACTCTGTGGCATTATGAAAAAAAAAGTCTAAGTTTAAGTGAGATGACGGAGACCTGTTCTGTAACTTGGTAGGTACGTGGTTTCTCTCCCTTAGCTGTGATCTTATTACTTCTCCTAAAGACTTCACCGCCGGAATCCTCTGGCTGGGATGAATGTGTGCTGGAGATTGTGCTCTGCATAGAAATACATGGGTCAGATTGTACTAATAAGGGTGGCAGACCAATATTAACCACTTGACCACTGGGCACTTAAACCCCCTTCCTAACCAGACCAATTTTCAGCTTTCGGTGCTCTCACAATTTGAATGACAATTACTCAGTCATACAACATTGTACCCATTTGAAATTTTTGTCCTTTTTTCACACAAATAGAGCTTTCTTTTGGTGGTATTTGATCACTTCTGTTTTATTTTTTTATTTTTTTGCGATATAAAAGAAAAACGACTGAAAATTCTGTAAAAAAAACAAAAAAAAACTTGTTTCTGTCATATTAACAGGTTATTTCTCACACACAGCATATGCATACCACAAATTACACCCCAAAACACATGTAAAAATCATCATTTATTTGCTAGAAAATTACATAGAACCCCAAAACATTATATATGCTTTTTTAGCAAAGACCCTAGAGAATACAATGGCGGTCGTTGCAACTTTTTATCTCGCACGGTATTTTCGGCGAAATTTTTTGAACGCGTGTTTTAAAAAAAATAGTAAATAGATAGCCAACATGTCACCCTTCGAAATTGCACACGCTTGTGGAATGGCGCCAAACTTCGCTATTTTAAAAATCCCCATAGGCGACGCTTTAATTACTTTTACTGGTTACATGTTTTTAGTTACGGAGGAGGTCTAGGGCCAAATGATTGCTCTCGCTCTAACGTTCGCAGAGATACCTCATATGTGTAGCTTGAACACCGTTTTCATATGTGGGCGGGACTTACGTATGTGTTCGCTTCTGCATGCGAGCACATGGGGACAGGGGTGCTTTAAAAAATAAAATAAAAATTATTGTTCCTTTTACTTTATTTACTTGATTTTGACACTTTTTTCCACAAAAATATTTTTTTATCACTTTTATTCCTATTATAAGGAATGTAAACATCCCTTGTAATAGGAATATAGCATGACAGGTCCTCTTTACAGTAAGACGTGGGGTCAATAAGACCCCACATCTCACCTCTAGGCTGGGAAGACTGAAAAAATATATCCTGGCTTCGATCGTAGCGGTGAGTCTGTAAAAGCACCGGAGGGTGGCAGGAGGGGGGGACGTATTGCGAAGTATTGGGGTATTGCGGAGTATTGGGGTATTGTGGAGTATTGGGGTATTGCAGAGTATTGGGGTATTGCAGAGTATCGCGCAGGGTATTGCAGGGTATTGGGGTATTGCACAGTATCGCGCAGGGTATTGCAGAGTATTGCGCAGGGTATTGCAGAGTATTGGGGTATTGCAGAGTATTGGGGTATTGCAGAGTATTGGGGTATTGCAGAGTATTGAGGTATTGCAGAGTATTGGGGTATTGCAGAATATTGGGGTATTGCAGAGTATTGCGCAGGGTATTGCAGAGTATTGGGGTATTGCAGAGTATCGCGCAGGGTATTGCAGGGTATTGGGGTATTGCAGAGTATTGAGGTATTGCAGAGTATTGCAGAGTATTGAGGTATTGCAGAGTATTGAGGTATTGCAGAGTACTGGGGTATTGTAGAGTATTGGGGTATTGCAGAATATTGGGGTATTGCAGAGTATTGCACAGGGTATTGCAGAGTATTGGGGTATTGCAGAGTATCGCGCAGGGTATTGCAGGGTACTGGGGTATTGCACAGTATCGCGCAGGGTATTGCAGAGTATCGCGCAGGGTATTGCAGAGTATTGCGCATGGTATTGCAGAGTATTGGGGTATTGCAGAGTATTGAAGTATTGCAGAGTATTGGGGTATTGCAGAGTATTGAGGTATTGCAGAGTACTGGGGTATTGCAGAGTATTGGGGTATTGCACAGTATGGGGCAGGGATGGATGAGCTGGGATGGATGGATGGCTGGATCTGTGACTGCAATTGTCACAGATCCAGCCACAGTGCTGCTGCTGCCTCCGCTCTCCCCCCCTCCTCTCACACTGTACCGAACGGTACAGAGAGGAGAGGGAGGAACCGGTTTGTTTACGACGGAGCAATCACGTAGTAAACGGCCACTATCAGCGGCAATTTAAAGTGATCCGTGATGCGCCGGGTCTTCTAGACCCGGCGAGCACGGACACTTCCGCGAGCGCGTCCCAGGGGACACGCAAACGCGGAAGTGCACGAGGACGTCCCAGGGACGTTGTGTCAAAACTACTCGACCGCGTTGTAGCAGTATTTTTGCTATAGCGCGGTCGGCAAGTGGTTAATAGACAGTAAGTCATGTTCATATCTCTGAGTACTGCATATAAACAGAAAATTACTGGTTCACCCTGCTGACTGTCAAAACAGGTGGACCCCATAAGAGCTTGAAAAACATTTAATGCCGCATACACACGATCGTTTTTCATGACGTGAAAAATTCAATTTTTTTTAATGTCATTAAAAATGATCGTGTGTGGGCTCCAGAAGCATTTTTCTCGACGTGAAAAAAAGGGATTTTTAATAACAGCTTACCTGTAAAATCCTTTTCTTGGAGTACATCACGGGACACAGAGCGCATAGCCATTACATATGGGTTATATGGAGTACCTTCAGGTGTGGACACTGGTGTAATCAACTTCACAGGAAGTTCCTCCCTATATAACCCCCTCCCACTGAGAGTGCTTTAGTTTTGTAGCAAGCAATTTCTCTGAGGTTACACAATGTTCCCACAAAGAGGGGTGGGAGCTCTGTGTCCCGTGATGTACTCCAAGAAAAGGATTTTACAGGTAAGCTGTTATTAAAAATCCCTTTTTCTTGATCGTACATCACGGGACACAGAGCGCATAGCCATTACATATGGGATGTCCCAAAGCAATGCTCTATGAAGGGAGGGAGACCGTAAGGCAAAAAATAGCCAAACAGAAACTATATCAGGAGGTAAAATAGCTCCACCAACAGAAAAAGGGGGCGTGAACCGGGCCAGAGGATTCTATACTGCTGCCCGTAGGACCGCCTGCCCAAATGCTGCGTCCGCAGCCTTTGTGACGTCCAACTTATAAAATTTAGTAAACGTATGTACGGAAGACCAGGTTGCCGCTTTGCAAACCTGTGCCATAGAGATCTGATGGTGTGCCGCCCAAGAGGCACTCATGGCCCTCGTAGAATGGGCTTTAACTGATAAGGGAGGTGGAACGCGCTTCAGACCATAGGCCTGAAAAATCAGCTGCTTAATCCACCTAGCCAAGGAAGACTTGGCAGCCGGCTGACCCTTCTTGGGGCCATCCGGAAGAATGAAAAGCACATCTGTTTTCCTAATCTTTTCTGTAGCCTTGAGATAAACCCTCATGGCTCGGACCACATCCAAAGTATGAAGCAATCTTTCCTCTCTGGACTGGGGAGTAGGAAAGAAGGATGGTAGGACTAGGTCCTGATTCAAGTGAAAACTGGATATGACCTTAGGAAGGAAAGAAGGCTGAGGCCGCAGAACCACTCTGTCCTTATGCAGAATAAGGTACGGTTCCCTGCAAGACAAGGCTGCCAGCTCGGAGACCCTTCTGGCCGAAGCCATAGCCACCAAGAAAACCAACTTTCGGGTTAGCAGCACAAGAGGGATTTCTGTCAGAGGTTCAAACGGCTGCTTTTGTAAAGCTGACAAGACCAGATTTAAATTCCAGGGGCAGAGGGGAGCTCTAATAGGGGGATTTACATGCAAGACCCCCTGCAAAAAGGTTTTTACAAGCGAATGTGTGGCCAAAGGCCTTTGAAACCATATCGATAAGGCAGACACCTGCCCCTTTAGAGTACTAAGAGCCAACCCCTTGTCAACGCCAACCTGGAGGAATCGCAAGATCCTGTCAATAAAAAACTTGCGAGGATGCCCTCCTTGAGACTCGCACCACTCCACATAGGTTCTCCAGACTCTGTAATAGATATTTCTAGAGACTGGCTTTCTAGCTTGAATTAACGTAGATATGACTTGGGCCGAGAGGCCTCTGCCCTTAAGAATTAGAGATTCAGCCGCCAAGCCATCAAATTTAGCTGCTGTGAAGCAGGGTGGTAGATCGGGCCCTGAGACAGCAGATCTGGGCGCAGGGGAGTGGCCACGGTGCCCTTACTGACATCCTCACGATGAGTGCGTACCAAGCCCTTCTGGGCCAGGCTGGGGCCACCAGGATCACCGGCCTGCGCTCCACCCTGATCCTTCGTAGAAGGCGGGGAATCATCTGTAGTGGAGGGAACGCATACAGGAGAGAAAACTGGTGCCAGGGGCAAACCAACGCATCGGTCCCGTAGGCCGAGGGGTCCCTGGCTCGGGATACAAATTTGTCCAATTTCTTGTTGAATCTTGTTGCCATGATGTCCACATCGGGAACTCCGAATCTTTGGCAAATCTCTTGGAATACCTGGGGTGAAGAGACCACTCTCCCGGGAGCAACTGTTGACGACTCAAAAAATCTGCTTGAGAATTGTCTATCCCTGGGATGAACACTGCTGAGATGCAGGGTACATGGGCTTCGGCCCATGCAAAAAATTAGGTTTACTTCCCTTTGAGCCGCCAGGCTCTTTGTGCCCCCCTGGTGGTTTATGTATGCCACCGCCGTGGCATTGTCGGACTGTATCCTTACTGGCAGACCCTGCAGGGGGAGAGTCCAGGCGACCAGGGCCAACCGAACAGCTCTGATCTCTAGGACATTGATGGGAAGCAGACTTTCTGCCTCTGACCACTGTCCCTGCTGGGTCCGTTTTCCTAAGATTGCCCCCCCAACCTGTTAGGCTGGCATCTGTGGTTACTATTTTCCACGAGATGGGGCAAAAGGTTTTCCCTTTTGATAATTTTTGAGGGATCAGCCACCAGTACAGGCTGTGCCTGACTTCTGGAGAAAGAACTAATGGACGGTCTAATGCCTGTATGGACTTGTTCCAAGCAGAGAGAATAGCTGCTTGCAGAATTCTGGTATGGATCTGGGCGTAGGGCGCTGCTTCGAAGGCGGCCACCATCTTCCCCAGCAGTCGCATGCATAGGCGAATAGTCGGCTTCTTTTTGCCTAAGACTATTTGAATCGTTTGAATCAACGACCTGATCTTCTCTTGAGGTAAAAATACCTTCTGGCATTCTGTATCTAACCGAAAGCCTAGATATTCCAACTGTCTTGTGGGATGTAACCTTGATTTTTCTTGGTTCACAATCCACCCGAACTCTTCTAGATGCCGCACTGTGCGGACTACTGCATGATTGAGGTTGGAAGCTGAACTGTCGATAACCAGGAGATCGTCCAGGTATGCTAGGACCAAGATGCCTTCTGTCCTTAGGACGGCTAGTACCGGGGCTAACACCTTTGTGAATACCCGTGGAGCTGTTGCCAACCCGAAAGGGAGGGCTACGAACTGATAATGACTTTGGTTTATCGTAAAACGAAGAAACTTGTGATGTGCTGGGTAAATTGGCACATGCAGATATGCATCCTTTATGTCTATAGATGCTAGGAAGTCGCCCTGATGCAGGCTGGTTGTCACTGAACGTATGGAGTCCATACGGAAGGTCTGAATCCTTAGAAAGCGATTTAGGCGTTTGAGGTCTAATATAGGCCTGACGTCGCCATTGGGTTTTGGTATAAAAAAGGTTGGAGTAGAATCCCAGACCCCTTTCTTGGGTTGGTACTTCTACAATTACTCCTTGGAGCAAGAGGCGATCCAACGCCTTTACGAGAGAGGCCCTCTTTAACGGGTCGCTTGGAAGACTTGACCCCTGAAAATGAGGAGGGGGGATTTCTCGAAACTCTAGTTTGTAGCCTGAGGCTACTACGGACCGAACCCAAGAGTCGGGAATTCTGGCCTTCCAGACTTCGGAGAAAAAACTGAAGTCTTCCCCCCACCCAAGAGAGTGGGGGCGCCCCTTCATGAATCTGATTTGATGACTGGTTTAGCCGGCTTGCGAGACCAGGGCCTCTTGTTTGCCGCGGCTTGTCCCTGTGGGCGGCTATTAACTGTTGAACGCCCGGGAGGCCGTCGATACTGACGGGAAGTCGAAGGGGCCGAGCCTGCAATGGCCTGTCGTTTAAACGTGGGCCCACGCGGTCTTTTCTTGACCGGTAAGGAAGTACTTTTTCCACTTGATATGGTGTGGATATATTTATCTAGGTCTTCCCCGAATAGTCTTCCCCCATGAAAGGGAAACCCTGCTAGAAGCTTTTTGCAGGGTGCCTCTGCTGACCAGTTCTTTAGCCACAAAAGACGACGCATGTGAACCATCAGTAGAGATAAACGGGATGCCTGTTGGATGGAGTCCTTAATAGCATCTACTGCAAAGCAGAGAGCCCTAGGGAATTCTGCTAATTCATGAGTATGCTGAGCCGGCATGTCCTTCAATATATGCTTTGCCTGATCCTTCAAGGCCTGACAAACACCAATGGCTGCTACTGCTGGCTGAACCATGGCACCTACTGAGGTAAAAGCTGCTTTCAGTAGGGTCTCGAATTTCTTGTCGACCGGATCCTTGAACATATGGACATTTTCAACCGGACAAGTCAGGGATTTATTCCCGCAGGAAATGGCTGCGTCCACTGTAGGGAGAGCCCATTTCTTTACATATTCCTCTTCCATAGGGTAGAGAATAGAGAATCTTTTAGGAGGGACAAAGATTCTATCAGGTCGAGCCCAATCTTGGTAAATCACGTTCCGCAGAAGGGGGTGCATTGGAAAGGATGCACCAGTTAATGGCCTTTAAAGAACCCAATGAGGATACCTCCGGGGCTACTAGTTCTGGCACTGGAAGTTTAAAGGCAGTGCGAACCATATCTGTCAAAGACTGGATCCACAGGCCCTCCGCTTGAGAGGCCGAAAAATATTCATCTATAGTGGAATTTTCCCTGTCTGAACCGTCGGGACTTGGGTCTGCCTGATCCCCTTGTGGGTCCCGTTCCTCTGAAGAGGAGACCTCCGCATCTGAAAACCCCACACTGGGTGAAGGGGATCTAGCCCGCTTGCTACTTGGGCAAGGACGGGAAAACAACGCAGTTAACCTTTTCTCTAGCCCACACATGGTGGCTGCTAGCATTTCTTCCGTCACGTAAACGGGAATGGGTGGATCGGGGGCCGCCTCTGCCCCCAGCACCCCCAATGGCTCTTGTACTATGCCACTCGGTGTCCTGACTGGCGAGGGTGGGGCCGTAGAAGCCTGGCCCAAATCCTCTGACCCCGATGGAGACCCCTTTTGCTTTTTGGTACCTTTAGCAGCCTTGGCTGGTCCAGATCCCTTTGGAGCCATTGTACAACCTTGGGTCACCCCTATAGCCAACACCTGACTGTTGTAGCTAGGAATAACCAATATGAGGGCAGGTATGAGAGAAAATGAAAAAGAACTAATTTCTCTCTTTTTTCTTTTATATTTCTCTTTTTTTTTTTTTTTTTTTTCAAAAAAATATTTTTTACCCGCCTGGGAGGTGGCAATACCGAGGAAGCCTGTGAGTATTGACACACCAATGCCCGTTAGCCGGAGTCCAAGGTAGACTCAGATACTGCTGGATCTAAGGCTGAGTCCCTTTAAGCAAAAAAACCCTTTTTTTTTTTTTTTTTTTTTTTTTTTTTTTCTGGTCTATAGTGGACCTAAGTCCTAGACCTGAAGATCCACTAAACCGCCACTAGGTGTCCCTGTGTGGCCAAAAGACCCAGCTGCACGCTCTGTATCCTTTCTTCCTCTGCCTCCAGGAGGGAAAGACCAGCCAGAGAAAAGTTTTTCCTTTATACAGACCCTGACGCTGCTGGCCCGCCCCCCCGACGCACGCCGACGCTATAAAAGGCGGCGTGCACGCGCGCGCGTATGCGCGCGCACACACACGCGCGCACGATCGCGCGCACGATCGCGCGCACGATCGCGCGCACCACGCCGAACCCACATGGAGGAAGCAGAGCAGAGGAACAACATGGACCAGCGTTATGCAGCACCAACAGACACCAGGTAAGCACTAATCTTATTGTAGTGCACACACAGCGAGGAAGCTGTCCCCATGGGCTTCCTAAGAAACAGGAGTTTTAACCAGCAATTTCCTCTTTAAAACATGTGGGGTTGCAGTATCAGTGTTAACAGGCAGACCTGGGGTGAGTAGCAAATATATAACTTACACAAGTATACATATATCTACATGTTATCTGGGTAAACATTAGAATCCCATCCTGCCTCAACAGACATAGTGGAGATAGTGGCTGATGCACAAGCATACCATTAGCCAACCCAGAACCCCCAGGGGGATACCTACTGTCGAACCAAGTCCCGCAGGTTCCCTCTTACCTGCTCCACGCCGCAGGGTATTGCAAAATGCAAGAGGCCCAGCCTTCCCCCATCTCCGTGGGTATTGTCTTGGACCTTCAGGGACCGGGGTCCTGTGTTAAGGAACCCACACCCCTGGACCTATATAGCATCCTGGCATCAGTAACTTTTAGTTCTTGGAAGAGACTAAAGCACTGGAGCCCAGAATCCAGCCCTCCAAGGAGAGGCATTATAGGCAAAACCCCACTCCAGCAGGGCCCGGGTACCGTACATCTTGGCTCTGAAGCACTTCGGACGGATCCGGCTAGCTATCCTGGGTCCCGAGACCTCCGAGGGACAGCTAGACGTGACCAACACCTAAGACACTGGCGGAAAAACTAAAGCACTCTCAGTGGGAGGGGGTTATATAGGGAGGAACTTCCTGTGAAGTTGATTACACCAGTGTCCACACCTGAAGGTACTCCATATAACCCATATGTAATGGCTATGCGCTCTGTGTCCCGTGATGTACGATCAAGAAATTGGCTATAAAAATTTAAAACCTGCTTTAAATTTTCGTGTTGTTTTCACATCGTGAAAAATGATCGTGTGTAGGCTTTAACCACTTGAGATCTGCGCTATAGACAAAAGACGTCCACAGCGCGGCTCTCAAGTGCCAAGTGGACGTCTTTGGACATCATTTTAAGTGCATTACCCGTGCGCGCCACTAGGTGGCGCGCGGCGGTTAAACACTGTCCCGGCGCATCGCTGAAGAGCCGATGCGTGTACCTGGCGGCCGCGATGTCCGCCGGGTACATGCGATCCGCGGGAACACAGCAGGTGACAGCAGGGACGTGGAGCTCTGTGTGTAAACACAGAGCTCTACGTGCTGTCAGAGGAGAGGAGACCGATCTGTGTCCCTTGTACATAGGGACACAGCATCGGTCACCTCCCCCAGTCAGCCCCCTCCCCCCACACAGTTAGAACACACCCAGGGAATACATTTAACCCCTTCCTCACCCCCTAGTGTTAATCCCTTCCCTGCCAGTCACATTTATACAGTAATTAGTGCATTTTTATAGCACTGATCGCTGTATAAATGTGAATGGTCCCAAATTTGTGTCAAAAGTGTCCGATATGTCCGCCGCAATATCGCAGTCCCAATAAAAATCGCAGATCGCCGCCATTACTAGTAAAAATAATAATAATAAAAAAAAAATCATAATTCTGTACCCTATTTTGTAGGCGCTATAACTTTTGCGCAAACCAGTTGCTTATTTATGCGATTTTTTTTTTTACAAAAATATGTAGAAGAATACGTATCGGCCTTAATTGAGAAAAAAAAAACTAAAAAAAAAAAAAAAAATGATATTTATTATAGCAACAAGTAAAAAATATTGTATTATTTTTTTTAAATTGTCGCTCTTTTTTTGTTTATAGCGCAAACAATAAAAACCGCAGAGGTGATAAAATACCACCAAAATAAAGCTCTATTTGTGGGGAAAAAGGGACGTCAATTTTGTTTGGGAGCCACGTCGCACAACCGCGCAAATTTCAGTTAAAGCGACGCAGTGCCGGAAGCTGAAATTTCGCCTGGGCACAAAGGGGGTTTATGTGCCCAGTAAGCAAGTGGTTAACGACGGGGAAAAAAACACACATGCTCAGAAGCAAGTTCTGGTAAAACTAGCGTTTATAATGGAGATAAAGCACATTCGTCACGCTGTAACAGACTAAAATGCCCGAAGACTGAAAAGCGCGAATCGTCTCTCACCAAACTTTTACACAAAATCAGCAAAAGCAGGCCAAAGGGTGGCGCCATCCGAATGGAACTTCCCCTTTATAGTGCCATCGTACGTATTGTACGTCACTGCGCTTTGCTCGAGCATTTTTTTTTTGCACAATCGTGTGTAGGCAAGGCAGGCTTGACAACAATCACATTAAGAAAAACTTTGTTATTCCAGTATGTTTGTTTTTCCTGCCAATGCAGCATGAATATGGGATATTTGTTTTTTAAATGTAATAAATTAGTACAAAGTGGGCGGGGCTTTAGGTTACATAATCTAATTAGGGATGAGCCGAACACCTGCGTGTTCGGTTCGCACCAGAACCTTCGAACGGATCTCACGTTCGGGTGAACGTATCAAACCCCATGGACGTCTATGGGACTCGAACGTTCGAATTTAAAAGTCATCATTTTAGCCCAAAAAGCCCAATATACAAGTTATTCTCCGAAAACGGGTCTGGGGACCCGGTCTTGCCCCAGGGAACATGTATCAATGGAAAAAAAGTTTTAAAAACAGGCGTTTTTCTGTAGTAGCAATTTTAACCACTTAAGACCGCCTATATACGTCGGCAGAATGGCACGGCTGGGCAAACCAACGTAAATGTACGTTGCCCTTTAAGCCCAGGCGTGGGTCGACGCTCCGTGACTGGGACCGCGGGACCCGCGGACCCGATCACCGCTGGAGTGCGACAATCGGGCGCCGGAGCTGAAGCATGGGTAGAGCCGTGTGTAAACTGTGGCGGCAGCGTTGATTGCGTCATACCTTTTATAGGGGGGATGCGATCGATGATGTCACACCTACAGCCGCACCCACCTACAGTTGTAAACACACACAGGGAACACATAACCCCTACAGCGCCCCCTTGTGGTTAACTCACAAACTGCAACTGTCATTTTCACAATAAACAATGCAATTTAAATGCATTTTTTGCTGTGAAAATGACAATTGTCCCAAAAATGTGTCAAAATTGTCCGAAGTGTCCGCCATAATGTCGCAGTCATGAAAAAATAAACGCTGATCCCCGCCATTAGTAGTATAAAATAAAAATTTATAAAAATGCAATAAAACTATCCCCTATTTTGTAAACGCTATACATTTTGCGCAAACCAACCGATAAACGCTTATTGCGATTTTTTTTACCAGGGATATATATTATAGCAAAAAGTAAAAAACATTGATTTTTTTTTTAAATTGTCGTTCTATTTTTGTTTATAGAGCAAAAAATAAAAACCACAGAGGTGATCAAATACCACCAAAAGAAAGCTCTATTTGTGGGGAAAAAAAGATGCCAATTTTGTTTGGGAGCCACATCGCATGACCGCAAAATTGTCAGTTAAAGCGATGCAGTGCTTTAGTTGCATTTTGGTCCGGAGCTTAAGTGGTTAATGATGATTAAAGTGAAAAAAAAAAGAGAAATTCCTTAAAATATCATACCTGCTGGGTGTCTATAGTAGTGGCACATGTTTAGAACTGTCCCTGCACAAAATGAGACTACTATTAAAAAAAAGTAATTTAAGACTGCTTTAATGTAATGTTTTGTCCCTGCAATATGGATAAAAATCACTGAAGAAATAGCATGGGTTTCCCCGCCACCACTCCCCCCCAGGTCATTACAAGCCCCTTTGGCCCTATATACTTTGCACAGCAGTATACAGGCGGTGCAACCAAGACAGGGACTGTAGGTTTGTTTTTAAGTAGAATCTGTTCGTAATTTTCAACTGGTACTTCTTTAAAGTGTAGCTTAAGCCATAAAATCTTTTTTTAAGCTTTTCTGAAAACATAGAGAAGGGTTATCACCCCTGTAACATTTGTTTTGCTGTCTGTGTGCATCTGTTCAGAAGATTGCACCTCACTTTCTGTCCCAATGACAAATGATTTTTTGTTTGTTTTTTTTATATTTTTTTGGTGAAACAAGGATTGGTGATAAAGCATCAGTGGACAGGAGACACCTTTTACATAAGAGAATTTCCCTTCCTAGGGGTAGATTTCCTCTAACTTCCTGTTGTCTCCTTCCGTTTGCAAGTAGGAGTCGTTTGTAAGTTGGATGTTTGAAAATAGGGGCCTGACATATATACGCTGCAGAAATTTGGGCCCTAGGTCTTGGTATTGCCACAACACTGTAAGCCCTCACAGTTAGTCTTGGTGGGTGCTGGAATGCCCTGCTGTGAAATATTAGATCAAGAATTGTAATTCACTCCCCTGTATAAAAATTGGGCCTTAGGGACTGGTGCTGGTGCCAGAACACTGCAACCCCTCACAGATACTGTAATTGGAGCGCAGCAAAGAGCCACATACAAAGTTTTGCTTTAAAAATTGTTTATTACACGCCCCTGTTAAACAGGGGCAGAAAAATTGGGCCTTAGGCACTGGTGGCGAAACCCAGAACCAACAATGTTCATACTAGCAATCAGCAAGATCATTGAGGAGGAAAAGGATATTTAGTCAGCATAACAGGATAGTCACTCAGCATCAGCATAGGCAGTCTCCAAGGGATCTGACACTTCCAAAAAATTATTCAGTTACATCAGCATCAGGTGCTTAGTAGCTGGTGTTGATCCAAGCCTGATTCATTTTTATGAAGGTCAGTCGATCGACGGAGTCGGTGGAGAGGCGCACCCTGTGATCGGTCACAAAGCCTCCAGCAGCACTGAATGTGCGTTCTTAAAGAACGCTGGATGCAGGACAAGCCAGTAGCTCAATTGTGTACTGTGCAAGCTCTGGCCAGTGATCCATCCTCAAGACCCAGTAAGCCAGAGGATTTTCAGTGGAGAAGGTGTCCAAGTCTGATCTTGTCCCTAGGTATTCCCGCACCATGTAAACCAGACGCTGGCGATGGTTGCTGGAACCAGTCATACCTTGGGGCTGCGGACTAAAAAACTGTCTGAACGCATCGTTCAGACGGCCATCTTCTCCACCCCTCCTTCTGTGACTCACCGAAGCCTCAGCAACATGTTGTCCAGCACAAGGATTTGGTAATCCCCCAGGTTCTGGGAATGCGTTGCACAGACCTTTCTGCAAGGCCTCCAGAAGATTTTTCATCTTCTGCTCCCTCTGCAACGGCAAGATAAGGTCCGCAACCTTACCTCGTGCAACGAGTTGCCAGCCAGTAATGATCCCTCTCCTTGACACCACAAACACGAGGATCCTTACACAGGCTTTGCAGATCAGGGAGGCCATGCAGCGTAGGTTTGCTGAGGCATTCGGGGCACAGTCCTCTGGGTCACTGAGGACGACAGGATTCGCAGCCACCTCATCCCAGCCATGTAAAAGTCCATGGGTTCATTGGGACTCTAAATGATCCCTTGAAGACTGTTGGTGCTGAGTGCTAGGCTCCACCTCCATGCTGATGATACAATCCTCCTCCTCCTCTTCCTGTGTGCTAGGCGGGCAAGCAGGTCCACTGTCTGGATAAAGGGGGCCTTGAGAGGTTAGGAAGTCCTCCTCTTCCTCCCTCTGTTCTGCCTCTAGGGCCCTCTCCATTATTCCATGCAGCGTGTGCTCCAACATGTGAATAAGAGGGACAGTCTCACTGATGCATGCATGCACTGTCACTGCTCACCATCCTTGTGGCCTCCTCAAATGGTGACAGGACAGTGCATGCATCCCTGATCAAGGCCCACTGGCGTGGGGAAAAAACCCAAGCTCCCCTGACCCAGTTCTGCTGCCATATTGGCACAGGTACTCATTGATGGCCCTCTGCTGCGTGTGCAGCCACTGCAGCATGGCCAATGTAGAGTTCCATCCGGTCACAGATTAGGCGGTTCCTGGGCAGGTTGTATTCCCTTTTGATGTCTGTCAGCCAAGCACTGGCATTATATGACCTCCGAAAATGCACACAGACTTTCCTGGCCTGTTTCAGGACATTCTGTAAGCCCGGGTACCTGCCACAAGAACCGCTGCACCACCAAATTCAGGACATGAGCAAAACAGTGCACATGGGTCAGTTTTCCCTGTCGCAAGGCAGAGAGGAGGTTGGTGCCATTGTCGCTAACCACCATTCCAGGCTTAAGCTGGCATTACGTCAACCACCTCTGAGCCTGCCCCTGCAGAGGTGACAGAACCTCAGCCCCAGTGTGGCTCCTGTCTCCCAAGCACACCAGCTCTAGCACAGCATGGCATCTCTTTGCCTGCATTCCTGCGTAGCCCCTCGTACGCCTACGGAGAGCGGCTGGTTCCGAGAACACATTAGCACAGGAAGAGGCCACAGAGGAAGAAGAAGAGGAGGGGGTGGAGGAGAGAGGTGTGTCACAACCAGTCAGTGCCGGGACAAGGTCAACAAGCGCCCAGGGCAAAGATGCCAAATTGTGCCCCCCTTTCCCTTAGGGTTAGGGTCAGGGTGCCCCCCCATCCCTGCAATAAACCATTGCGCCAGGGGCAGCCGCCCATCCTGCCCACCCCTTGTCCCAGCCCTGCAACCAGTAGTGGTGTTTTGGAGGCGTGGTGGCGAAACAACCTCCAAAATTACTGTACCTTGCCCTGCGTCCTTCCCAGCTGCCAGCAGAGTCACCCAATGCGCCGTGAAAGAGAGGTAATGTCCTTGTCCATGCCTGCTGGACCATGAGTCTGCGGTAATATGCACCTTACCACTGACTGCCCTGTCCAGCAAGGCATGGACATTGCCTTCCACATGGCGGTAGAGAGCCGGAATCACCTTCCGTGAGAAAAAGTGGCATTTGGGAACTTGCCACTGTGGTACCGCACATTCCACAAACTCACGGAAGGGGGCAGAATCTACCAACTGAAAAGGCAGCAGTTGAAGTGCTAGCAATTTTGCTAAGCTAGTATTTAACCGCTGGGCATGTGGATGGCTGGGAAAGTACTTCTTACGGCGCTGCAGCAGCTGGAGCAGGGAAATTTGGCTGGTACAATCTGACATCGGTGTACCGATAATAGATTGCCTGCATGTACTACTAGGTTGCGACACACCTTCAGTCCTATCAGTGCAGGCTTCAGAGAGGACTGAGGGTATAGTAGGGTTGGAGATCCCAGCTGATGAGAGGCAAAGGGAGGTCCACTTTGTTCTTTGGTGTGGGTCTTTTAGGTATGCTTGCCAATGAACTGCATGGCAGGTCGACATATGTCTGGTCAAGCATGTGGTGCCCAAGCGGTTGATGTTTTGGCCACGCGAGATACGCTTGAGACATATGTTGCAAATAGCAATGGTGCGATCTGATGCACATATCTCAAAAAAGGCCCATCCCAAAGAACTTTGCAGTAACGCTGAGATACAGCAGCGCCCTGTCTCTTTGGAGATGTGCCTGTGCCTCCTCCTCCTTCTCTCTCCTATCAGGCACACCACGTAGAGTCAGTGACCTCATCATCCCCTCCCTCCTCATCACTGTCGCAAACCTGGCAGTATGCTGCAGCTGGAGGAACCTGACTGCCAGATTGCTGTCCCTCTCGGGCACTTCCTCTCTCTGGGCTCACATTACTGCCTTCCTCTATCTGTGTTCCATCATCGGAGCCTTCAAAACGCTGTGCAACTCTTAGGCAGGATGTACCCAACGCTGTGTTGAAACAGTTCGGGGGACTCCTCAGGAGGACATGGTGGGACTAGGAAAGGAGTAAGTGATGCCATTGAGCAGAGGGAAGAGGACGCCTTGGCAGCTAATTTGCCAGACAAAGTACCCTGGTGAGAGAGGATGAGGAGGATGTGGATGGCTTGGTCATCCACTCTACCAATTTGTCTGCATGTTGAGGCTCAACAAGGCCAGCTTGCGAAAAGAAGTATGAGCGTGTGCAACGGTCATGTGCTGAAGAGGATGCACCGTGTCCACCACCAGCACTGTTGCCTCTAGATACAGAGTCTGCTTGTCCTTGTGACTCTCTGCCTCTCTTTGTTGTCCAGACATTATAATGGCCTGCAGAGGACAAAATCAGTGCACACACCTCATAGCTTTAGGTGCAAACTGCAGAGGACAGGTGGAGTACACACCAAGTAGCTTTATGTTATGTCCCCTGGACGCTCTGTGTCTCTCAGGTGTTGCTAGCAACGCTGCCAGTATCTGCTCAGCAAGGTACACACACAGGCCGATGTACTACTTAACCAGAGCAGGTTTATTACTCAGAACATTATGGCATTCTTACATGGAGGAGTCTTAATCCAAACAGCTTCTGTCCTTATCAGATGTAATCCCTTCTCAGCCTCATGTGTCTGCTTCCAGTTCCCCTCACACACTGTCTGACTTCCTGGTACAGCTCCTCCTCTCCCATCATGCATCAGGAGTAAAGGACACAGTGATCTATAACAACATCACACCCTCCTTTCCTTCCCAAAAAACAAAAACAGAAACATAACAAGAGAACAAAATGTTGAACACATAACATAACAAGGCAAGCAAGATTAGTTCAGCAAGTAGTATCTCTAACTCAGTTCTGTGATTTCCGCAGCACTTCATGAGCCCTTTGTCTCTGTTTCCTGACCTCCAATGTGTCCCGTAAGATTTCAGCGCTTTGCCAGCGAGGCGTTTGATGTCTTTGAAGGGTAGACTTACGAAGTGGCACAGCACCGGGAGGGATAGAATCGGTCAAAGGTTCTGGAGATGTAAGTGGGCGTCCCACAGACAAATCAGTCTCTGTAACTCCAGGCACATGTCCGGGCTCTTCAGAAATATGGTCACCAACCGGTTCAGGGTTTGGTTGTAAACTTGTGGGATCATGCCAGAAACCATGCCATATGTAACCAGCAGAGTTCAGAGTAGACTCTGGTGGTTGGTTAGAAAGAGGGGTCGGGTTTGTCACTAGTGGCCGGCAAATGCGCTTCCTCAATTGCGAAAGGTGTCGTCAAACACAAATGCCTTCCTCCAGGCGAGCAAGATACATTCTTCTTCCAAGAGTTCCATCAATATTGCCAGGAAGCCAAGGAGGCAAAGCTCTGTAATTCCGAGACCATACAAGATCACCGGCATGGAATCCCAGACGGCCCGGCGGAGGAGGTGTCGGTGACTGTTCCTGTGGACGAACTAAATCCAGTTTGCTGCGGAGATGCCTGCCAAACATAAGAAAAGCTGGTGACAGCCCAGTAGTAGCGTGTTTCGTGTTACGGTACATGATCAAGAATTCCAGCAGCTTCTCCTCTGACAGTCCAACCTGGCCCAGAGTGGACAGTAAGAGCTTCTTAAACGTCTGCACAAATCGTTCTGCCAGCCCATTTGAGGCTGGATGATAAGGATCTGTTTTGTAGTGTTGGACACCCAAGCCACTAGGAAGGATTGAAACTCATGCGATGTAAATTGAGTTCCATTGTCGGAGACTATGGCTGTTGACAAGCCATATTGAGCAAAGAGCTTCCTTAAGACTAGAATAGCAGCTGCTGGTAATAGAAGGCATTTGAAAAACCTCCGGCCATTTTGAATGTGCATCTACCACGATCAAATACATTTTACCCTGGATGGGGCCAGCAAAATCAAGATGGAGTCTGGACCACGGTTCTGTTGGCCATGGCCAAGGTTGCAGGGTTCCTCTCTTTTGGGGTCATTGGGCTTGACAGCACCCAGGACATTGAGCAACATAATCTTCAATTGCGTATCCATTTGTGGCCACCTAACATAGCTCCGGGCTCGCTGCTTCATGCGCACCACACCAGGATGGCCTTCATGCAGTATCCTTAGCATGGTTGATTGCAAGTACTGGGGTATAATCACTCTATTGCCCCATTGTAGGCAACCAGCATTAGTCACAAGCTCACATTTTCTGGCAAAGTACGGACGAAATTCACCTGAAACTCTCTCTGGCCATCCAGTCTGAACATAAGAGAATATCTGAGACAGGAAAGGATCTGCGAGGTGGACATGCAAGATTGTGGCCTGTGTATTTCCACTACACGTATCTCTCTTAGTGGGTGGTCTCCAAGTGGCAATCTGGAAAATGCATCTGCATTGCCATGGGTATCATGGGAGCGATATCTGATAGAATAAGCATAAGCTCCTAAAAATAAAGCGTACCTTTGTAAGCGAGATGCGGTTGTAGTAGAAATTCCTTTCTGAGGATTCAGTATTGACAACAGAGGTTTGTGGTCAGTGATAAGTGTGAACTCCCGACCATAGATGTGCGCGTGAAATTTTTTTGTGGCCCCTACAATGGCCAAAGCTTTCTTGTCTATCTGGGAGTAGTTTTGTTCTGCTGAGGTTAAAGACCTGGAGGCAAAAGAAATAGGGCGCTCCGTGCCATCCAGCATGACATGGGAAAGCACGGCACTCAGTCCATAAGGCGAGGGGTCACAAGCCAGGATGACGGGTTTCTTCAAAATCATAGTGGACCAGAACTCGGGAAGACAGAATGAGTTCTTTAGAAAGCCAAAAAGCTTCTTCACATTTGTCTGGCCATATCCATTTAGCTCTTGCATTCAGTAAGCGATGTAATGGATAGAGCTGGTGTGCTAGGTTCGGCAAGAAACGGTGGTAGTAATTTAGGAGGCCAAGGTAGGACCTGGAGCTGGGTGACATTCCGGGGGTAGGGGCGTGGGTAAGGGCTTTAACCTTTTCTTCAGTAGTGTGTAACCCATGTCGGTCCACCGTGTGGGCACAAAATTCCAGTTGAGACTTGAGAAATTCGCATTTTGAAAGATTGACACGTAAACCATACTTTTGGAGTCTCTCTAGCACAGCTTCAACATTCTTTCTGTGTTCTTCATCAGTGGGACCAGTGATGAGCATGTCATCCAGTAGACATTGGGTGAAAGGTATTCCTGCCAGGACCTCATCCATGATCCGCTGCCAGATGGCTGGAGCTGGGGCTATGCCAAAAACCATGCGGTTATACTGAAATAATCCTTTATGAGTGTTAATGGTCAACAGATGGTGTAATTCTGGGTGTACTTGCAGTTGCAGGTAAGCTTGCTTTAAGTCTATTTTTGTAAACTTTTGCCCCCCAGCCAGTGAGCCAAATAAATCTTCAAGTCGAGGCAATGGGTATTGATCCACAAGAAGTTGGTTCTTGAGGGATACCCTGAAATCACCAAATCCTAATGTCTCTATTCTTTTTCTTGACAGGCACAATTGGCGATGCCCATTCACTTCTATCCACTTTGGTTATGATCTTTTCAGCCCATAGGTGGTCCAGCTCTGCTTCCATTTTCTTCCGCAAGGCAAAAGGTACTGATCTTGCCTTACAAAAACGAGGTGTAGCACCAGGCTTCAAGAAGAGGTGTGCCATCTTTCCTTTCACAGTGCCCAAAGAGTCTTCAAAAACCCTCTTTAAAACGTGACTTCAGGGATTCCACCCAATGGTCTACTTCAGAAAGCAATGTACATTGGGCAATGGTAAAAGGAGGCATGCCCAGGGATTTGATCCAGTCCCTTCCATACAGCGGAGGACCTCCATTCCTTACAACATAAAGGCGTAGACTTTGACTGCGGTTGCCTAATGTAACAAGGGGTTTTACATAACCCAATGGCTGTAGTAGTTACTTGCTGTAGGTTTGTAGTGTGAGCTTTGTAGGTTTCAGCGGCAGGGACAGACCCAATGCCTTTAAATCAGTCCATGAAATGACAGACACAGCTGCCCCTGTATCAACATCCATGGAAACAGGACAGCCATTGAGTGTGACATCCACTTTAATCGCAGGAGTACTCCCAGCTACTCGAAACAGTCCAACATGCTGGACACAGGTCTCCCCATGAGAGCTGAAACCGCTATTGTCCATATCCACACGGAATGTCTGTTTACATCCATCTTTTGTGGTAGTGTTCAGGGAGCGAGAGCTGCGGCAAACACGCCCAATATGACCAGTCTTTCCACAGCGAAAACAAACGACATCCTTGAACTTGCAAGCAAGCGCACTGTGAGTAGTGTTACCACAACGATAGCAAGTCGGGGTCCCAGAGACAGAAGAATTAGGGTGGCGAGGTTTAAGCTGAGTGGCAGTAGGGTGGCGTCCCGTGTTACCAACTCCATGACCGTAGCAAGGTCAGAGTCAAGTCGGGTTCTGAGTGTAAACGTTTCTGTATGGCTGGTCGCAGAGTCACATGACGAACATTTAACGGAGAGCCATCTGTAGGTAGTCTCCAAACTGACAAGAATAAAAGAAAAAGTAAAAGTAAGGGGATAAGGCATTTATAGAGCAGTCACAAAGCCCCTGGGGTATGGGGGAAGGTCACCAATGGTGTGTAGGTGAGTCAATGTAGGTCAATCGCACCCTCCTTGGGGTCCGGGTCCAATATGTAAGAATAGACTCTCTAAACGGGCCCCCCGGAAATGGATCAATCTATTATGTTGTCAAAGTCTTTGGAGTATCTGAAAACAATCCAAGTCTGCCAGGTTGCGTGAAAGCCCTCGGCTGTGTCCTGTCTTGTGCCAACGTGTCCTCCATCTCGTACACTTCTCTCACCCTATGGAGCCATTCTCGTATGGTTGGAGGATTTCCAGTGCAAGGGAATCAATGATTTAGCTGCATTCAATAAATGCTTGGTCAAGGATTTTTTGTACCGTGTTAGAGAGAAGGAGGACAGGTGTAACAGGCAACACGGGGCATCCAAAATTAGCTTAGTGTCGGTGATCAATTTAATGACCCGTCTCACCTCCGACCTGTAGAAGGAGATCATGGGGCATTCCCACCAGATGTGGAGCAATGTGCCCCTATCGCCCAAGCACCTCCAGCAAGCTTGAGGTATCTGAGGATCCCATCTGTGCAGTCTATCAGTTGTGTTGTACCAGCGGGTCAGTAGCTTGTAGCTGGTTTCCTGTAACCGTGAGCTAATAGAGCATTTGTGTGCCATTATACATGCATGCCGCCATTGTTTCGCAGAAATGTCTGTATCCAGTTCCTTTGTCCATCTCTCCCTGTGTCCAATCTGCCCCGCCCCCCTGTGTTGCCGCAGCCAAGAATAAGCTACAGAAACTGCCCTAGCCAAAGGGGACTGTGCGCGGCAGGCCAACTCCAACTCGGTCAACGGCTGCATGAGGTTCGAGGATACTTTAAGTGAGTTAACATAGCAGCGCAACTGGAAATACATCCAAAGTCGCAGGTGGGGGAGGTTGTTATCGGCCTTAATAGCCGACCAGTCTTTCAGTTTATTGCCCTTAAAACAGTCACCTACCAGAAGAGGATCCGACTGGGGGGATGGCCTAAGTGAAGCATTGTCTAATCTTGGTATGAAGCCTGGATTACCTGCCAAGGGCGTGAGGGGGGCCCGGAGTGGAAGAAATGCCCTTCTGTTTCGCCAGCGCATGAAATATCTCCAGAGTAGGTCCGTAATGGGGTTCCTGCGTATGGCGATTGGGTAAGCTGATTTAGGAACCCAGGGTAGGAACCCAAGGGTCAACGGACAAATCTCCCCCTCAAGGTCAACCCACCCCTTCATGGTCTTGTGACAGTGCCAATCCACTATTTGGGCCAGGTGTGTTGCGTGGTAGTATGAACTAAAGTCCGGCAGGCCCAGGCCCCCTACGTCCTTAGGCTTCATCAGGCTCGTAAGCCTGATTCTCGGTTTCTTGCGATTCCATAGGAAGCGCAGTAAGACAGCATTTAGGGAAACAAAGAAGCTTCTGGGGATTGACACTGGAAGCGTGCGCATCAGGTATAGGAATTTTGGTAGAATCACCATTTTAATTATGGAGGCCCGACCCAGCCAGGAAAAATACCCCTGGTCCCATTGGTAAGATCTTTCTCACATGCCTTCAGGAGGGGAGTGAAGTTAGTGCTAAAAACATCCGAAAGGTGGGGAGTGAGCCAAACACCCAGGTACCTAAGAGCCCTGGGCTCCCAACGAAAGGAGGAATTAGCCTTAGCCTGTGCCAGCACCCTATCTGGGAGAGAGATGTTGAGAGCCTCAGATTTGGTGTAATTTATTTTCAAGTTAGAAATGTATCCATATAGCGAGAATTCGAGCATCAGCCCCGGGAGGGAGATATGTGGGTCTGTCAAAAAGAACAAGAGGTCGTCGGCGAATGCTGCTATCTTGAACTCGTTGTCCCCCCACCTGAAATTTAGTTTAACCGTCCGGATAAAGGGCTCAAGCGATAGGATAAATAGTAGGGGCGAGAGAGGGCACCCCTGACGTGTCCCATTCTTTATCACGACCTTCTTGGAAAGAAGTCCATTAACCCGAATCTGGGCCGAGGGGTTTTGATACAGCGCCGCTATCCAGGTGAGCATATGGGGTCCCAGACGCCTACCCGCTACACACCGCCAGCAGGAAGTCCCAAGCCACCCGATCGAAGGCCTTCTCCCGCATCCGTAGAGAGGAGAAGGTCCTCGATGGTTTTAACCCTTGTCGCATGTATCAGTAGAAGCGCCTTGGTAGTATTATCTTTGGCGTCTCTGCCCGGCACAAAGCCCACCTGCTCTAAGCCAATCAAGCCAGGGAGCAACGGAGCTAATCTTGTGGCGAGGATTTTTGCAAATATCTTCACATCCAAATTGAGTAACGAAATGGGACGATAGCTTGCACAATCCGTAGGATCTTTTCCCGGTTTTGCCAAAACTGTTATGTGCGCCGAGAGGAAATCTGGGGTAACACTCCTAGGAGCTGACAACGAGTTCAATGCATCTCTGAGAGGCCTCGTCAAATGGTCACTGAATGTCTTATAGTACACGCCGTGTACCCGTCCGGGCCCCGGACTCTTACCAGGTTTAAGCTGAGCAATGGCTAAACCCACCTCTTGAGAGGTAATAGGTCCCTCAAGGAGAGCAGCGTCGGAGTCTGAAAGGGTAGGCATTCCACTCTTAGTAAGATAGTCAGTGATAATTCTAGCCCTGTCCCCTGCCATATCCGAATGTTTATGCTGGGGCGGAAGATTATAGAGCTTAGTGTAGAAGTCGTGGAAACGGTCTGCTATAGCCTCTGACGTCACCTCCAATTTCCCATCAGCACCTTTGATGCCCGCAATATTATTCGCGAAAGTACACTCTCTGAGCACCCTCGCCAAGAATTTGCTGGCCTTATTGCCTGATTCGTAGTACAACATTTTCCGAAAAAATAGCATACGCTTGGCCCTAGAGTCAAGTATCTGCTGCAGATCCCTCCGCGCCTCTAGGAGCGATGTGGCTGATGAGACAGAGAGGGACTGCTTGTGTAGGCCTTCTAGAGCAGCAATTTTGGTAACCAGCTGTTGGATTTTAGCTTCTCTTTCCCTCTTTTTCTTGGCTCCAAGGCCCATCAAGATGCCCCTGATGGAGCACTTGTGCGCCTCCCAGACAGCAAGCGGATCAGTACCCTGATCAACATTGAGTCTGAAAAACTCCTTCAAGCTATCAGTCACTGTAGGAAGAGTCGTAGGGTCCGTCAACAGCGAGGCGTTAAGCCTCCATGTGAGTTGGGCGTCGAGGTAAGTCTACCCAGCCCCAAAGACACTGAGATTGGAGCGTGGTCTGAGAAAGTCTGCATGCCTATATATGCCCCATTAACCTGCTCGAGGTCACGCTGGGACACAAAAAGGTAATCTAGCTTCGCATATCTAGAGTGTGGAACAAAAAATGGGTGAAGTCGTGACCCTCAGGGTGGAGGAATCGCCACAAATCCACTAGTTGTAAGGATTGTAGTAGTAGCTTAATGCGTCTCAGCACTTTATACGCGATGCATGTCTTCCCATTCGAGGTGTCAACTAAGGGGCAAAGGGGCACATTGAAATCGCCCCCCAAAATGATACACCCCTGCGCAAACTCACTAAGTTCCCTAATGATCTTCCGACAAAATGATATATGGGCTCTGTTAGGGAAATACACATTTGCCAGAGTTACTTGTGCGGTCCCCGTAGGAACCTCTGAGAAAAATATAACTACTGCCCTCTGGGTCACACAGCTGCCCCGATACCACGAAAGGAGCCTTCTCTGTGAACCAGAATCGCCACACCCCTCAACTTTGCCTCGCTATTAGTGGCGTGAAAAACACCCTGGGGAAAGACGGACTAGAAAGCTTTGGGATTTGATGTGTCTTGAAATGGGTTTCCTGTAAATATACAAAATGGGGCTTACCCTTTTTAAGTTCTCTCAGCAGGGAGGTGCGGCGTTCAGGGAAGTTCAAACCCCTCATGTTATGCGAGATCACCAATGAATGACCACCCAGTGACGAGTAGGCCATGGTTGGAGTCGCAGGCAGAGGAGGAGGAGATGATCGGAGAACCAAGCCCAACCTAGACGGCTGCAAAAGACAGATCTGTTAAACCAGTAATATACCCCAGAGAGCACTAACTTAGAAACTACAGGAACCTTATCCCCAGAGGAGGAAAATGCGGACGGAATTTGAGTGAGAAAGAGTAGAGACGAGAAGGGGAAAGAGGAGAAAGGAGAATAAGAAGAGTGAAAAATACAAGATCAGAGCAAAAGCAAGTTTCCTCAGTGTATCTCCCCTCGGGGTGGATAGAAGCACTACCCCCGACAGAAGAATATCACCTGTGTTGTATAGTGCTACCAGTGACCCAGCCGGGACACTAGCAGCTTTGAGTAGCAAATGGGAGGCGAGGACCGTATTTGGCAGCACCTCGCACGTTGCACAGCAAATAATAACAGAACAGTTATAACCATAAGAATACACGCACAGCCCTATTGGCTAAAGCATAAATGCATAATGTTATTGAATGTTGATACCCGACCTTTTAGGTAATGTTCAGGAGAACCAGCCGGTTTAAAGAGCATGACCAAAGTAAAATTAACATTCTGCCACAACCCACCCTACTCCACCGATTCTGGAACTGTGCGGCCATTATGAACTTCTGGTCCAAGACCATACTCTTTATACGTGATGTGACATGCTGCTTTTTGAACAAAGAACCCAGACTGCTTCTATTTGGTAGCCCACCTGATGGCGGAACTCTTTCTGGGCTTACAACCTTCTTCCTCAGCCTCCGGCATTGGATACTCCTCTCGTTGCTAGTTGCCCGCAGAACTATCCTTAACCACTGGATTTCACCAACCCCCCCGTCCCTGACAGAACTAATACTCGGCCTTAAGTCCCTTCTCTACAAGGAAAACCTGGACCTTCTCACCCACCCTTCGCAATCGAGAACCAGATTCACTAAGAAATGGACGTCCTTTATAAATGCTAACTTGTCTGTCTCTGAGCAACATGATTTGTTATCCTGCCCCTTTGTGTTTTCTTCTAGGAACCCAGGTATGCGGGCGTCCTCCCCCCATTGAGGTTAGGCCTCGCCAGCAGATATACACATGGAGACCCCCCCCATCGGTGGCCCTCTCCCCCACTGGTTCTTTCACATGGCCGACCTTGCGAGGAGTTATAGTCCCCTCTTTCCTATTAAAGGGTTGTTTGATTACCTCTATTGAGTCAGAGATGTCCACGGACATCTGAAGCGAGGGTACTTTTGGTTCTTTCTTGCTATCCCCACTCCTGTGTCTGCAATCTACTTGCTAGTACTCGTCCTCTCTCCTCTACTCCCCCTCCCTCTACTCCCCATTCCCCCTCCCCCTTTTCCTTTCCCTCCCTTCGCTCCTTTCCCGCCCCTACTCCTCCCTTTCCTTTAGTACGTTTTCTCGCCGCAGGGGATAGCTCCACCTCTCTACTTATCTTTTCATCTCTATTCCCCTACGGTGTGCATATTGTTCTATCTAATGTCTTATCCTATGTTTTGGGCTAGGGTTATACCAGCTGCTTTCATCCGCTTTTTACCCAATTGTCATATGATGTTGTGCCTAGATAACATTGGTACTCTTTATATTTATGTTATTTGCTCTGCCCTCTTGTATTTCCTGTTTTCAAATAAAAATAAAATGTTGTTGAAAGAAAAAAAAAATAAAAATTAACATAAAAATCCGGTTAAAGTAGTATGCAGACATATAGAAGTAAACATATAACAGCATACAAGTGAAGAAAAAAGGGGCGCTATCTACTAATATATTGAACATATGATATACAACATAAAAGTGAACAATAAAATATGGAACAAAAAAATTATTATTTGAGTGGCACAACAATATGAGCAAATGAATAACATACAAGTGAATAATATCTACATGCAAATAATAGAGTAATAATGGAGTAATAATAAACAGTGAATGTCTGCACAAAGTCCATCAAACATTAAGATGTGCATTGGTGTGCTGAGAAACAATGATAATCTTATAAAGTGCTTTGTGTTGGATCATCCAAATATAGAAATCCACCTTCACCAAAGTGTCACCGCAAGTGAGGATAGATGGCTCCTTACCCGATGTAGTTGACCTATTACTTAAAATATGGTCAAAAAGAGCTCGAGTGTCAGCTGCTGTCCACGGGGGACTCGATAACAAACCCAGTTGGTATTGGATTTCATATAATGAGAAAATAACTTCCATAGTGTAAAACCTTTTATTTTAAAATATTGCTCAAATAACAAACAGCCAAATGGCCTCTTACTTGATGTGGTGCCCGTGTGCCCGGCACTGAGGCTGTAGGCTGTGGATATGAAGGGATGAAGGGATGTGGAGAGAGAGAGATGAGGTATGCTGGTAAAGCCGGCGTGCGTTCCACCGCCGTCAGCTTGAAAACCAGGAAACCGGAAGTGGCTAGTATTGCGTGCCCAGGTACCGCCTCGACGTACGTTTCGTTATGTCGTCATCAGGAAGCGGTTCCTGATGACGACATAACGAAACGTACGTCGAGGCGGTACCTGGGCACGCAATACTAGCCACTTCCGGTTTCCTGGTTTTCAAGCTGACGGCGGTGGAACGCACGCCGGCTTTACCAGCATACCTCATCTCTCTCTCTCCACATCCCTTCATCCCTTCATATCCACAGCCTACAGCCTCAGTGCCGGCACACGGGCACCACATCAAGTAAGAGGCCATTTGGCTGTTTGTTATTTGAGCAATATTTTAAAATAAAAGGTTTTACACTATGGAAGTTATTTCTCTCATTATATGAAATCCAATACCAACTGGGTCTGTTATCGAGTCCCCCCGTGGACAGCAGCTGACACTCGAGCTCTTTTTGACCATATTTTAAGTAATAGGTCAACTACATCGGGTAAGGAGCCATCTATCCTCACTTGCGGTGACACTTTGGTGAAGGTGGATTTCTATATTTGGATGATCCAACACAAAGCACTTTATAAGATTATCATTGTTTCTCAGCACACCAATGCACATCTTAATGTTTGATGGACTTTGTGCAGACATTCACTGTTTATTATTACTCCATTATTACTCTATTATTTGCATGTAGATATTATTCACTTGTATGTTATTCATTTGCTCATATTGTTGTGCCACTCAAATAATAATTTTTTTGTTCCATATTTTATTGTTCACTTTTATGTTGTATATCATATGTTCAATATATTAGTAGATAGCGCCCCTTTTTTCTTCACTTGTTCACATGTATAATCCAGGTTTCTGCATTATTGAGGGAGCAGCTTATAGTTTACACTATTAATTCCCCCCCCCCCTATTGTATTTTGGCGCGAGATTCCCCTTATTCTTTCCTATATAACAGCATACGATTCAGTAAATAAATGAAGGAAGTTCCCACCCATCATCACTCCCAACTCCCCCCAGCCCCCCCACAGACAATGGCTGTGCCCTTACAACAATCAAAATCAAAAAGTAAGCTGAGACAAACATGCAGACATGCAAGAAGCCCGAGCGGCCCGATCCACCCAAGTCCCACACACCACCCGCATCAGTCCCCTTCATGGACCGCAGGCACGGTTCCCGCGAATGCGGTGCCACGCATTCCAACTACTACAGAGTTACCTTCATGGGTGTGTGAGCAAGCTACCGGCGTGTTCGCCCCGTGCAACCCTCTCCACCTGACGCGAGTCTGGGGGTCGCACTACAATAGCAAACAGACAGAGAGCCACGTCCAGGGCGAATCTCAGGGCAAGGTAATGTGGCCAAGGCCCCCACCCGCAGTCAAACAGCCAACAGGGAAAAAAAAATAAAAGAAAAAAGGGGGATGGGGGGGATCCCAGCAAAGCTCCAGCAGAGGATGTCACAGGTAATAGGGGCATGGCCTTGGGGAGGGGGGAAAACAGCAACTGAGGGAATTCCAGGGAATCTTCTAGAAAGCGACTACAGGATGGGCAGATCAGTTCATGATCAGTTCCCTCGTTCTGCCTTCTCGGGGTTCCTGCTTTCAATCCACCACCCCTACTATGCGTGGCTTTCTTCGCCTGGCGCTTGTCAGGTGTAGATAGGGGTGAGTCCAGCGGGCTCCGGCCCGGTATGGGGTGCAGAAACTCCGTGTACCAATCCGGCAATTCGACCAGGTCTATGCCCACGGCATCACAAAATTCAGGAAGGTCTGCCGGCACACGGAGAGTGTATTAGTGCCCATTGGAGGTGACCACTAATGCGAAGGGAAAGTGCCAAGTGTACCTTAAATCCTTCTCCCTCAATTTGTCCAGAAGGGGATGAAGAGCTCTTCTGTTCCGGAGCGTTATGGGAGACAGGTCCTGAAACAGTAAAATGGATGCTCCATTGTAGGTGATGGGATCATTCCTCCTGGCTCTCCGCATGATATCCTCTTTCAGGCCAAAGCTTTCCAAGCAGCATATAATGTCTCTTGGAGGGGCTGTATCAGAACCCCTAGGGCGGAGTGCCATGTGTGCCCGGACAAAGCCGATCGGGGTATCTTCTTGCCTCTCCAGTAAGCTGGTAAAAATACCGCTCAGCGTCGTTACAATTTGGTCCGGGTCCACGGATTCCGGGATCTCCCTGACCCTCACGTTACATCTCCTTCCCCTGTTTATCGAGGTCTTCGATGTGGCGGTTCATGTCGATGAAGTGTTGTGCATGTGCCGAGGCAACCTGCTCTACCCTGTGTATGGCCTTGTCTCTGCGTTTCCCCCGAAGATTCCACTGCGGCCATCTTTATACTCAGCACTAGCATGCTAGTTTTGAGATCCGTAATAGCCGCCGAGAACGTGGCCTTTATGTTAGCGGCGATCATGTACATATCCGAGTAGGTCAGGGGATGATCCGCAGCAGACTTACCCTGGGCTGAGCTTTCGGGGCTGACTGGGAGTCATCACTAAACTCCTCGTCGTGGCTCGTCGGCGCCATCTTAGGCCTAGTTGTCACGCTGCGTCCCGCGGACCTCGGCTTGAAGAGTTCCTCTATATTGTGAGCGGAGTAAGCCACCGATGCACGTCTCGGGCGAGAGTGAGGGGTGAAGCCGGACTTCTTACCAGGCATCGGGAAGTCGTCTGTCGGGTATACGGCAAGATAGGGCTGTGCGTGCGGAGGAGCTCGTTTAGTGTGCGGCCATCTCCATCGCTCGCCAAGCCACCCCCCCCACAACATCACACTTTATGTGCAAACTAATGAGCACACACTTGCAGTATACACCAAGTAGGTTTAGGTGCAAACTATACAGCACAAGTGCAGTATACACCAAGTAGGTTTAGGTGCAAACTATACAGCACAAGTGCAGTCAACACCAAGTACGTTTAAGTACAAACTATACAGCACACAGGCAATACAACACGTTAGAAGACTGCAGCTAGCACAATCAACTGCCTGACAAATAGGAATAGCTGATCTAGCTAAACTATACAGTGTATAAATAATGTACAACTCCTGGGATGTATATATATCCTCTACACACTGTAAATTTAACTAAACTGACTAGCCTGCCTGCTCTATCTATCTAGTAAAAAAGAAACTGTCTCTCTCACTCTCTCTCTCTCTCTAGGACTGATCTTTTTGTTAACACCACCGCAACACACTACACAAGGCCGCCCAGTAGGCAGCCTTTTATAGTGTGGGGCGTGTGCTAAAGCCCTGAGCCATAATTGGCCAAAGCCACCCTGGCTTTGGCTAATTATTGCTCTCCGTTTTTTAGCGCGCTGTGATTGGCCAAGCATACGGGTCATAGTGCATGCTTGGCCAATCATCAGCACGCAATGCCACAGTGAATTATGGGCCGTGACGCGTCACCGAATTTGGGCGCGAACGACACGACTTTTGTTCGAGCAGCCAATGTTCGATTCGAACATGGGTTTGAGTCGAACTCAAAGCTCATCCCTAAATCTAATGTTGAATGTCCAATATCTCAAAAACCAAAGAAACAACAAGCTTGTTTTTGTGGTACAAATCAGCACAAGCGCAGAAAAAAAACTAATGTGGTGCAAAGTGGGAGAGGTTTCATCAACTATAATGCGCAATATCTCTGAAACCAAACCGGCACATTACGTT
This sequence comes from Rana kukunoris, assembly GCA_029574335.1. Taxonomy (NCBI): domain Eukaryota; kingdom Metazoa; phylum Chordata; class Amphibia; order Anura; family Ranidae; genus Rana; species Rana kukunoris. Next base: position 18,175,898 of record CM056049.1, read on the forward strand.
TGTTTTTGCAGCACAAATCCGCACAGCTGCAGTGCAAACAAACGCTATATTTGTTTTTACATTTTAATAACATTGGGTGCAAATTGGGGGGGTGGGGCTTGAACTCCAATATCTCAAAAAACAAACCGGCTGAAACATTTATTTTGTGGCACAAAACAGTTTTTAAGCTTAACAGCCGGCGGTCCCTCACCCTGCATCTTCTGCTGCATGCAAAGTTGGTCTTACTGCATGCGCAAGTCAGTTGTCTCAATAGTTGTATTCAACAGACAAATGTCCATTTATTATAAATATATTAATCGGCAAATAAAATACTGTATATACTTGAGTATAAGCTGATCCGAATATAAGCCGAGGTACATACCACAAAAAATGGGAAAACATATTGACTCGAGTATAAGCCTAGGGTGTCCATGTGCATGCCTTACTGTGCCTCACTTTGCCTCACTGTGCCTCACTTTGCCTCACTTTGCCACACTGTGTCCATGTGCATGCCTCACTGTGCCTCACTTTGCCTCACTGTGTCCATGCCTCACTGTGCCCATGCCTCACTGTGCCTCACTGTGTCCGTGCCTCACTGTGCCAATGCCTCACTTTGCCCATGTCTCACTGTGTCCATGCCTCACTGTGCCCATGACTAGACTGACGTTTAACATTGTAGTCTATGGAAGGGGTGCCCAGCTTTGAAAAATCGTTGCTCCCCGGTCTAGGTCCCACAGACAGCAAACTTTGCACACTTGTAGAGGAGAAATGGGGCTACAAGTGTGCCATGTTTCGGGTCCAGGGAACCTACGGCCGCCTGGTACCGGATCCCCAAATTCACCGGAGAAATTACCGTTTAACACAGGGGTGTCAAACTGGCGGCCCTCCAGCTGTTCCGAAACTACAAGTCCCATCATGCCTCTGCCTGTGGGAGTCATGCTTGTAACTGTTAGCCTTGCAATGCCACATGGGACTTGTAGTTTTGCAACAGCTGGAGGGCCGCCAGTTTGACACCCCTGGTTTAACATGAGTCTATGTAAAGGGTGCCCGACTTTGAAAAATGGTGCCCCCCGACTGTAGGTCCCCCGGACAACAACCTTTGCACACTTGTAGAGGAAGAGTGGGGCTATTTGTTTGTGCCAAGGTTGGGGTCCAGGAAATCTACATCCGGTCGGTACCAGGTCCCCAAAGACCGGGAGATCAGGCGCAAAATGTGACTCGAGTATAAGTCGAGGGGTGCATTTTCAGCACCAAAAATTGTGCTGAAAAACTCGGCTTATACTCAAGTATATACAGTAAACATTTTGGATGGTAAGTTAAGCGACATTTAAAGCATGTGAATGATAATTTGTTTAATGTTCATTCTTACCTTTCGATGGCATTGCATGGCTTTGTAGTGACTTGGAAAAATTCTTGTCACTGCTGGTGTTATTTTCTCCTGATGGCCTCAAACATATGGGAACTGACTTGTACAGGCATTCAAAGTTCCAAAAGATGTCAAACTCTTTAACCACTTCAATACCAGCACTTCCTATCCTTCCTGCCCAAGCCAATTTTGCAAACCCAAACCTCATTTCTTTTTGTAATGCTTAGTCTCATGAAATATGATGGAACTTTACAACATAATAATAATAATAATAATAATAATAATATCTGTTTTCAGATTCCGGTATCTCGGTTTCAGATCCCTGTTTACCTGGCAGCCGAAAAAAGTTTGGATCTTCAATTCATAAATGCTGCTATGAGTGCGTCCCGTGTCCAGAAGGCGAGATATCCAACATTTCTGGTAGAGTTTGTATTTGTTAATACGTTATTTTTGGACTGAATATATGTTATCACTGTAGTTAAAGTGTATGTAATGGAAAGCACATATCTGCCTAAAGTGCACATTTCCACATGTTTTACCTCTTCTAAAGCGGAGTTCCACCCTAAAGTGTAACTTCCGCTCATCTGATACATCCACCCCTCCGGTGCTACAATTGGTGACTTTCGGGGGACAGGATACCTGTCTTTGACAGGTATCGTTTCCCACTTCCGGGAGTCCTTGCCTGCGGCTGTGACATCACCGCGGCGCTCCTCCTCCTCCCCGGCTGCCGGGCCAATAGGAAAGAGGAGCAGGGCCTCGCGCATGCGCAGTAGGGTTCCCGGTGTGAAGCCGAAATTCTACACTGCCAGGTTCTCCTACCCGCAATGGCGGTGGCAGCACCCAACAGCTGATGGAAACATCGGCTGCGGTGCCGACATGGAGGGACTCCAGGACAGGTAAGTGTCCTATTATTAAAAGCCAGCAGCTGCCGTATGTGTAGCTGCTGGCTTTTATTTATTTTTATTTTTGGCCAGAACACTGCTTTGAAGACCTTGCAAATACAGAAAGATACCTGTTGATTCTGCCAGAAATGCTCCAAATTCCTGTTGTCAACACACAGGAGTTTTTAAATTGAAATCAGAAGAAATGGTGTCAGCAGTGCCCAGTTGTATTTTGCTACTGCTGCTACTATTACTGTACCACTACTACTGTTATGCACTTAGGGGCTGAGAATATGCATGCATCATACATACTAGGGAGTACAACTGGGAATCAATGGTGGAGATCTGGTGTTCTGGTAGATCATATTTTTAATAATAATAATAACATGCAATGCCAAGCTGTGGTTTCTAAAGTGACCAAAAACCTTTTTTGTATAAGAGAGGTATGGACTCCAGAGAGAGAGAGATATCATGTTGCCCCCCTGTACAAATCATTAGTAAGACCTCATCTGAAATATGCAGTTCAGTTTTGGGCCCCAGTTCTCAAAAAGGATATCGGGGAACTGGAGAAAGTGCAGAGAAGGGCAACCAAACGGATAAGAGGCATGGAAGAGCTCAGCTATGAGGAAAGATTAGAAGGACTGAATGTATTCTCTCTTGAGAAGAGGGGATTAAGGGGGTATATGATCAACATGCACAAATGCATAAGTGGTTCATGTAATGAAGGGTTGAGTTATTCGCATTGAGGTCATAACAGAGGGCAATGGGCACTATTTATATCTAGAGGAAACAATATTAAATCTACAAATAGAGAAATGTGGAATAGACTCCCTCAAGTGCTGGTTCTGGCTCCTGAGATAGTCAAGAATTGTGGACTGTTTTAAGTCCTAGGTTCTTTCCTAAATACACATAATACAACTGGATACTAATATTTATAGGTACAGTTGATCCAGTGATTATCCAATTGCCTCTTGGGGATCAGAAAGTATTTTTGTTTCCTCTGCTGGCACAAATTGGATTATGGTTTATTGGGAGTATTTGCCTTCCTCTGGATACACTTTGGGTATAGGATTGTGTATATAGGATTATATATATTTGTACTCGGAGTCTCAGGTGATCGTGCTAAGGAAAGGTCTGAGGGGAAAACAGGGAAATTGATCTGAGGTGGGAAAGTGACCTGAGGTGTGCCGGGTCACGTGGTCAGTATGCCTAAAAGGGGGCAAAAAATAAGACAGTAGGATGAGCTAGCCAAGAGATTCGAAATGAAAGTAACTGTATGCAACCACAAGCCCCCAATGTAAGAATGCCTGTGACAGACATGTGGAGCTGACGTATGTCCGGAAAAGAAAGCTGACTACCGCCAATCTAACTTCTCAACAACGAGAATACAGACCCCTCGACGAATGGCCGCAGAAACTGCACCTGTACTGCAAGCATGGCCCGGAGAGGATATTGAAGTTCTACCCTGGTTAAGCAGCAGGGAATGGCTACGAGTCATGTCCTGTGCTAGCAGAGAAGGGAGTACTAGGGAAAGTAAAGTGGCCTATCCCCGAGTACATCTGCAAAAGTCTAGTGCCCAGACTATCCTGGGTCCAGCTTGAAAACCCGTTTGAGCTGAAAGTGGCAAAAGAAGCAAAAAGGCAAGTAGGAACTGAATGTCAGTGAGAAAAAGAACCCAGGACTTGAAGATCAAGCTCCGTCTGTAAAAAAAGAAGGCCGTATCAGGAGTTTCAAGGAGAGCGTGCTACCATGCATAGAATTCGTAACCGGAGAAAGACAGATGGCGGCAAACTCTGCGATATCTGCTGCCCGTGACATGAAATCTGCAAAGAAGAACAACATCGTTAAAACAACATAATCAACGAGCCCCAACTCACCTTAGGAAAAGGAAAAAATCCCTACCTCCCTTTACCCCTACCTACGTAGGTGTCCGTGACTAACACACGCAGTAACATAGAGCAATAATGAAAATGTAGCGGAAGACTGAAATGTGTCAGTCTCAAGAAACTAGCAAGGCTGAGCAACCTGAGGCAAATCAGGCCAATTAAAAACGTAACACTCAAGCCTATGAACCTGAAGATGTGTCAGGCAAGTGATGTAAGTAGTGAGATAATGTGACGTATGAACGTGATGAAAGCCGTGAGAAGCGGATGAGGAGACTTGCCACCGCACAAGCCAATTAGGAACGAACATCTCATCCGACAGTACCTGTAGACGTGACAGGTAACCACAGTGGAGAGTGGCCATGAACAAATATGAATGCACAGACTATGAAAATAAAATGTAGGTAATGTAGGACTAGTGCCGCTGGACTGAGATGATAGAGAAACCCATGAATTGCAAAGGCCTAGCAACCTGAGGCTTAGCAGCAAATTAAAAACGTACACTCAGCAGCCCGATGAACCTGAAGACGTGTCAGGTCATAGTATGTCGAGATGCATGAAACGGATGAGAAACTGGATGAGGAGACATGCCACCGACCAAGCCGATTAAAAACGACATCTCACAATCCGTAAGCACCCATAGACGTGATAGGTGACCCCCCTCAGCGGTGAAAGCCATGAATCATACAAAATGATGATAATCAAACTACCAACTAGAAACCATCACGACTGG